>BTRK01000002.1:15958245-16193253 GCA_036245805.1 Pristionchus mayeri
TGATAAACACGTTAACCTTATCGGATTTCAACATCTAATGCGCTCTAATTTGTCTGAATGAGGAAACAAATGAATCCCGAGTCTATGCGCTGATATCTCGCAACCAGATAATCAAGAGTGTACGTAATATGGAGAGAGCGTTTTCTCACTACCCTATTTCTGCCTATAAGAAAACACCTCGTCGCAAGACCAGGGCCGCATTCCTTCGAAAATATATCATCATCGTCAAGCCCTACAGTGGAAGTTCAATCTCAAACCAGAAAACCCAAGTGTTAATATAAAAACATTTACAAAAACACACAGGAAAATCAATAAAGTCGACTTACTTTTGGTCATAGCTCTCCCGGATACGGTAGGATCTTTAGGAGCTGGCGGAAAGACTGTATTGGGAGTCACGCCCGACTACTCGGGGTCATCCACTTGAGGGCGGAAAAGGACGAGGGAGAGGAGGGAGAGGGCAAATAACTGAATAACGGTCATCATCATCATCATTTGTGCGCCCGATTGACAACAATACTGACAGATTCTCAAGAGGCCCTCGGGGCGTATGTCCATTTCCGAGAGAGGGCAGGAAAGAGGGAAGAGGTGCTGGACAAATAATGAGGGAGATACATTGTAGAGTGAGTAAGTCACCGATTGGAGTTGGGAAGTTTCATAACTGGGCGATCTCATGTTTAACAGGGGGAAGGATCAGTGGGAAATCATCTGTAGACCACGAGAGGCTGGAAAAAAGACAGTGAATGTCCACTATGCTCACAATAGAAAGTAAAAGCGCGAGTCAGCAGCGGGAATAGGCCTCTCATTTTGGGATTATCCCGTGCAGCCTCGCGGGGATCCGCTGAGCCTTCCGGATTTGATGTCCTTTCACCCCCGGGATGAGCAGATCAGAAAAGACGTTTTTGCTCGAAGGAACTGAAAGACAGCTGGTGCAAGTCCAGCGAAGATAGAACAGTGGTGATGGGATTTCTTTGGTAATCGAGGGTTTCACGTCTTCAGTGATGAGTATTATGGATTTTTTTCTCCTGATCTTCAAGCAATTATTGTATTGCACTTGCAATCAGAAATTATGAACCAATGCTGAAACTCATTTGCGACAGAATTCTGAAAAATAAATTGGTGAAAAGCGCGGGGAATTCGCTAGTCACAGCTTCGTTCGCTGATCACATGCGCGCCCAGTCAAGGGAATTTGCTCGTTTTTTATCAGTCATATGTTTCTACAGCAGTGGCTAATATGGGAATTTTTATGGGAAAAGGTTTTTCTAATATGGAAAAAGGAACATACGATTCAATTGAAGTAAATACAAAGACAACAATAGAAGAGGCAAAGCTGAAACTCGTTTGTTTCTGCCTTAGGCGTTGGGATATTGACGCCTCGAAGCTCGCGGATCTCTTTACTGACAGCTTCCGGCAGTGGCCTAATCCGCACAGAGTGATGGTCTCTGACTCTCTCCTGTTTACACACTCTTTCGCCATCAGAGCTTCTGACTCCAGGTGTAATCGCACCTCGTCTAATCTTCCATAGCTTCACTGTTTCGTCAAGGTGAGTCTACTTTACACTTTATCAGTTAAATTATTATTACATCGAGGTATCACAGAAAGAGGACCTGTTGGGGGGCGCAAGAGTGAGTAAATTAGAAGAAGTAAAAGGCCACAACAGCCAGCACTAGACAGAGAAGGAAGAGACCGATGTGGGTGAAGATTTTGGGAATGTCGAACACTTGGACGGGACGCGCGAGGAAGAGACGTTGGTAGTACTCGCAGACCTGAAATTAATTATTAAAATATTTTACATAATTAAGCAGATTACACCGTGAAAGAGGCCAGGAATGAACATTCTCATCTGACTCTCTCCATTCCGCATGCTCTCTCGCTTTGTCTTACAGACGAGAGAGCGTGCGGATTGGAGAAAGTCGCATCATTGCTCGGGAACTCGTATTCGGTCAAGCATGGACAATGAGATTGCGCCATTCATGGAGCGATTCGGGAGGGCATCGAGAGGGTCACTGGAGAGTACTGGTGCCAGCCGGGACGGGGGAAGAGGCTAGATGACTCGGCATTTCACGTAGAATGTAGACAGAGTTTTGGCACGCACACACAAGCATATAGGGTGTGTAAATGGCACGATTTTTCAAAGATATCAAGAGATAAAAGAGCATTGAGCGAGTAAAACCGGAATTGGTCTCACCTCAGTCAGATCGTGGTTGTTCTTGGGATCGTATCCGAGATCCCTTCTGGCTTTCTCGATAGAGTACGTGTTCGTGATCGCGATGAGATTGACCTGCAGAATTCATAGATCTTCTTCTCTCAAATTTACTGGCCCGATCACAACGGTGAAATAAAGGGACAGCGGCCAATTTGTTGAACACTGTCCGACTTTCGTTATCCAAAATGAGAAAGAAGTTGCTCACCTCCAGTTGGTTCAGTGGAGGCACGAACAACTGAAAATAGAGATTTCTTTATTAATTTTGCTTTTTACTCCTTTCTCATTCACTACTACATTCCCATCAATAGTGGGAGTCCACAAGAATGACTGATATATTTTTACTATTCTAAACCATTTTCCTATTGTACTTGTTCGCACTCTCAATTTACAAAAGATCTATGAAACTCAAGAGTGCGGTCCCTGTAATCTCAGAGATTGAAATTTAGAAGATCTCTCGCATTTCAAAATCTAAAATTAATAATTAATTACAAAAAGGCGCGAGTTCATTCACTTCGGTGGGAGCTTTTCAATGGCAGTGAGCACTTGGTCGATTGGCGCGTGGGAATTTCATTCCTTTGGAACAACTGCGCACTATCTAATGCCACCTACTCGATTTGCACCAGCAGTAATCAAAAACCAGCTAATAATAGGGTCACCTTAGTGAAGAAGTAGAAGAGTTCCACGAAATAGACGCCCCAGATCACCAGGAAGTAGGGTATCCTGAAGAATGCGTGTCATTGTAGGCCTTGGCTCTACTCATCTGATATTGTATTAAGGGTGAACACAACGAATATGCTTGCTGGATAGAGTATGCATTAAATGTCATGAAATTAGCAGCAAATCACCGCAATCTGGGCGGTCGCTGTCCGAGTGTCTCGATCAGCGGGTCCCAGAAGCCCCACGACGAGACCGGATCGCCTGAATTGCGCAAATCATTAGTCCAATTAATTAATTTGCACTACTGAAATGTTATTTAAACAGAGATTTACACTCTCGTGCGAAATGATGACAATGATCATGTTTGACAGTGAAAGTATTTTAATAAAAAATGTTAAAACAATTGCACTAATCTGACCAATCGCAGAGATAAATAGTTATTGAAACATAATGCATTGGATGGATCGGGCAAAGCACCTCCATCCACGATGGTATACGCCTGACCACCAACGACTTCCGGACGCTCGATGAGACCCCGCACCGCTAGAGCCATCGCCTGCAATTAGCATAATTAAAATAAATTAAAATTTTTGAAGAATTATAATAAATTTTATTTTTTTTATTTGATCGTTTTATGCGCACCTTGGCACTGTTGTCCACTCCACTGAACTGGGTCATCGCATTTTTACTCTTCTCGAATTTGGCGAAGTAAAGTCCCTGCGCAATCGCTTCCTGGAAAGTGTACAGTATTATTCGAAATTAAGACTCTCGTTTTTTTTCTCAGCGACTGAATAGCGTTTTTCCCTAGCCATTACACAATCTGTTTTCCGTAAATAAATTATGAATTACTATCATCATGTTCATGAGAATAGTAATGAAACGCTGCTTCTGCCACATCACTCAATCACGTGTCATCATTAGCCCCATACAAATATGGAATTGAATTGAATATATCTGCAAAATCCTTGTTTTCAAGTATAACTTGTTTATGTCCACATGTTTTCTGCAGCTGGTCTGCTCCAATCAGTCCCTATTCAAAATTCACTTCCAGTGGGTGATCTGGAAGAAAAACCTGATGCTTTCTCCTTGTTTTCGTCTTGAATAAACTCATTTTCTCTGTCGATCAGCTCTTCTTAGAAGGGTGGTGTCATTACACCAGCCTCATTCAAACACCCACACTGCCTTTCACCGAATCGCATCATCTTATCAGGAGAATGGCGCTATTCTCGTGTCTGAGTGAAACCCCTGGTCTAGGGCAAACAACCGAAGCCGTCGAGAGTAAACATCCAATCAGAGATGTGACTGATTTGATTACAAAGACGGTGATTAAATGCGATAATTAGGAGTTTTCTGACCTTTTGGCACTTTGATTTACGGAAAAGACCATTTCTAATTGGAATACCCAGAAAATTATTTGCCTTTTCTCAGAGAAATTGATTAAGACCCCATCAGGAAGTATTAGACTGCAAAACGAGTAGGACGAACCGTACGGGCTCTCTAGTTCGAAGAAATTTGCTAAAATTGCAATAGATGCTGCCAAATTTAAGAACCCCCTCAACTCACGGCAGCTCTCTCAGTTGATCTCGGCTCTCCCGGGCCGAAGATCCCACGGAATCGTAGAGCGCACGACCTGAAAAAGCCGTGATCTTCACAATTTATTGTTCATAAAAGTAGACGAAATAGACTCAATTGTGCTCTATTATGAAATCAATTTATTCAACGAGCATAGTTCTAAAGAACAATTTCTTAAAAGCACGTTGATCTTTCTTCTTAATCTTTTGAAAATACGTAACAATTTACAGTTGATCCAACACGCATCAAAACAACAAGAAGATAGTGAACTCACTGAACGATGGCTCCGTTAGCCCTGAGCACGAACTCTTCAGCGTCGCTCTTGCTCTCACTGTAGTGCGAGTAGTACTGAAACTCAGAACATCCTTTTTCAATATGTACATAATTTTCCTTGTTTTTTGTCCCGTGAGATGAGAATTTCGATCTAAACTCACGCTATCCGGCTTGGGATGGTCCTCCTTGGAATCATGCAGTTCCTGGTTCGTGAAGACAACCCCTACCGATGAGGCGAGCACGAATTTACTGAAATTATTTCAAGCATCTTTTTTGTTTTTACTCCCTATCCTTATCGTGACTCAAACCCCTTCCTGATATAGAAAGCTATTATTTACTCCTCATTCTTATCTTGACGCCTTTTCATCTCCGGCTCGTTGCTCTAGAGACTCCTAACCTCCAGACTATTCTTGTTTTTTTTTCTATTTCCATCTTTCTGCCCTCGATGTTCTTGCTCTCCGGAAGTTTCTCCCATTCGAATCTGACATTATTAGTGCGGGGGTCGGGGCGTCTATCTTTAGCCCGTTCTTAGTATGTACGAGGGGTTTCTTGATTCCATTACACCCTCGCCTGAGATATTTCCGGAGATAATTGGAGTGTGCAGTACTACTACATTGGATCTCCTCCTTCTCCACTGTATTTGACCAGCTGCTATTTAGAGTGCGAGAATGATTGAATCTCTCAGTGTAGCTACAATAATATTTCCCGGAATAGCGCTAAGAATATTACAATTTCTGCTACGGAAAAAATGCAACTGGCTTCACAGATGTTTGATAGAGTGCTACTGATCATATTTATCGATCATATTTAATTTAAAGAATCGTAGACCCTTTAGAAGAAAAACAACTGCAACAGATAAAGAATCTCACCTCACGTTCAATTTCGCACAAGTTTGGATTGCAACCATCGTTCCGTGGACGTTGATTTCGAAGATTTTTCCTGGATCCATCTGGAAATATTTGATCCCTCTTTTTGCTCTAGTTAACCACCCTCAGTCCTAATGTATTCCGTTCCAACGCTCTCTTCGCATACATCCATTCTTAATTGTTTGTCTAACTGCATAATCAGGTCCTTTTATTCATTCAGCAGGGACAGCTCTTTAAAACGCGCGTGCTTTTCCTGCACATAGACTATTTTCCGAAAACCGCAGACTCGTTACCCAGTCAGTATACGGGATGTATTTCCGCATCAAAAAAATTGTTTTTGAATAATACTGTGAGAAAAACAGCAAAAATAGTTGATGCCTGCATGATGCCGGTACGAACGTACCTACGAAACCAGGACCCCCACATTGGGGGAAATCTAAATACAATCCGAGAAGGTGTTAATCACGCCAGCGCCTACACTGAAACCTCTCAATACGAATCAGTCAGGCCTGAAGTGGAGGCGGAAATTAACAGGGATGTGGATGCTACCACTTCGAGTTCCTGATCTATTCTTTGTCGCTTTTTTTGATTTTCTACGTGCACTGAGAAGGAAAGCTCATACGATAAACAGCTCAATGGCAAAGACGGCTTAGATTATACACCAGCCATCCTCATTTGATAGGAAGTTGGACTCACCGGAACTTGCACTCTGTATATGTAAAGTGAGTGCTCTTCCCAAGATTAGCATAACTACATCCCTGATGGAAACGCCATTATGCGCATTTGGTTCCGGAGTATGCCGACTATAAAAATAACGTAAACATGATTCAACACTCACTGAGCCTATTCTTAACTATATATGCAATATTCCGGCTGTTCGCTAGGGCCGCCCATTGCACATTTCTTAAAACAGCGCCACACTAAACCATAAATGATTTAGGCTAAATCCCCTAAATCCACTCTTCAAATAATTCTCTTCCGAACACTCAATGCCAAAGGCGAATTCACAGAAACGACTTTGGATTTCTGCTCTCCTTTGGTCTTGGTCTCACTGGCACAGGTGCATCGCTAATACTCAGAAAAAGAACAGGCCGAAGAAACCACTGGGTTTGGTGCTCTTTTCGTTCCCTGAAACAGTAACGACAAACACCGCGTATTGCGGAGGTTGTTTTTGACACGTAAAATTTCGTCGAACTACGCTAATTGTGGAAAGTTCAGTGCCTTTTAATACCTCCCTTAAATTGAACGTTCCGGAAAACATCAGAGAGCGGGTTTTGAGATCTCGACAGCGGTGTGGGTGGATCCCCAAAACACACTCAACCATGAATCGGAGTACACTGAATTCCACCCGCGCATTCTCTCAGTGAGGACATTTCAAGCAGAAAAACTGCTGCCCTTTCTCGAGGTTTACCCCGAGTACTGATGTCTCGACTAAAATCTTCTCGCCCTAAAACAATTCGGCCTGTTCAGTTCCTCATTCCCTAGTTTTTCCCCGATTCAACTCGAGAAAACTACACCCGGAAAATATTCACGCGCTCGTCCAATGCACCCGTGGGAAGAGGCGAGGGTGGAGGAGCATGTAAACATCTAGGAAGTCGTCTCTCCGTTTGCCCCGTTCTCTCCCCGTATCCGACAATAGTATGCATAAAGGGGCCATTTTGAGCATTCCCACTGGGGGGCGGATGTTTATACGGGTGGAGTCTCCCACTCATGAACGGTGCAGGAACGTCTGATTTCCGGTGCGCTACCATTGAAAGAGGAAGGAAAACAAAAACAACAACAACAACGAACCGCCTGAGCTCCGCTCATTCCGTAGGCGGCAATGTGCAGGCATACGGAGCATTTCTTGAGGGCCTTCTCGAGCAGAGCCTGGTCGAGTAGAGATCCCTGTAAAGTATACATCCAAAGATTTCATTTTCGATTCGGCACGAAATTTGCCGTTCTCATTTTGCCCATTTTGGCACGAAGCCGTCAGCTGATTTAATTCGCAAAATTGGCTTGATCTCGATCCCCGTAGTATCTAGCTCGTTAAACGGCCAATAACGAGGTGTCAGGGGCAAAAAACATCGTTGAATCCCATTCAGAGTTCTTCGTTCCTTGTTCTTGTTCTTACTACGGGCTGATTTCTGTATAGCCTGTCGGGGTCTTCCAGGAAAGTGCCTCACACCCTCGCCGGTCTTAATCGTTTCCAGGAAAAGAACTCTATGGTGCAGCTGCAAATTACAGGCGAAGCACCTGCTTCGATATGGATTGCTCTTCCTACCACCTTTAGTAGAGAGCGATTTGCTCCAATCCTAGCCTTGCCCTCGCCGATTTTGATTGAAATTTGTAATTGAGAGGGCAAAATCAGCTGCGTTGGTCAGTCTCGTGGCTTGTATTTCAGGTGCCCTATAGCTCCAGTTCTCGTTCCCAGCTGATTCTCGGGTGCACTACACCTGCTCTCGAGTGTTCCCAAAAAGAAGAAGAAGGAAGATTGCTGCAGCGATTTGCGCCACTGGAACTACACGAAGGGCTTCTCTGGAGAAAAATCCCCACAACTATGGTAGCATTAAGATCTATTCCAAGGCAATTGTACCAATGACCGAGTTACGATTATGACGCACTGAAGAGTGAACAAAACATCGGGTGTTGTTCCCATACCAGGTTCGCTCTAGCTCATACGTGAGGAATGCATGCCCCCCCCCCAAATTACCATCTGCGTCACAAATATATTGGAACCAAATTAACAAACACGCGGTTATAAATTGGCATAGGTGTCGTTCCGTGTTGTTTTCACTGTATTTTGCTCGAACGCGGAAATGGAGTGCAAACCGACCCTGATTCGAGTCGTCTTCCCCTCATCAAGGATGAATCTGTCCCGGTTCACATCGACAAAGGCCACATCGAGCAGCACGGTGTGATATCCTTCTCTCTGCGAAGGTCAAAGACCAATTTTCTCCCAGATTTCAGGGCAAACCTGCATTTCACGTGCGACATGCTGCCCGAAGTATCCGCCGCCGCCTATTATGCAGCAGCGCAGTTTCATTCTGCTCGAAAATTGATGAAAATGGAGGAAAAGAGGAGCAAAATTCAATGATAATCAGTGGGAAACTAAGAGGCTAAGCAATGGAAGCGGGTATCACTGAGGGGGGGGGATGAAGAAGAATCCCGCGATTAGATTGTGGCGTCCTTTAGTACTGAACAAAGTGATGGAAAAAATGGAAAAGGAGCAAACTGATGAATAGAGGAGCAAAAGTCAGTGATAATGAGTTGGAAATGAAGCGACTTGGGAATGAAAGCGCGTATCAATGAAGACTATCATTGGAGCCTAGGGAAGAATCTCGCGATAAGATTGTGGCATGGCGTCCGATAGTAGTGGACTTTCCCAAATCGATTGTGGGATGATCTTTCTCTGTCCCTCTGCCCTTTCCTTCTCTCTCTGACAAAGAGTGCGTTTGAAAGGATCAGCGTTCAAATCGTAAATCCCCGGTTGTTTTTGCTTGCGTGCAATAGTCAATATCGTGTTCCCCCGCTTCCCACACGAGTCATCGCATTACGCCGATTTCGAGTCGACGCCTCGGGCGGGGGCTCGCGAATCATCGCGCTGTATTCGTAGTGGGGGTGGGGTAATCGGATTGTGAATCTCCTGTACAGATGCGAGAAACTACAGGCGGGCGGTGAGTCAGAATTCGCGGTGATTGTGCAGAGCAGAGGGAGAGCACAGAGTCCAGGGGCAGAGCGTGCAAACAAAAGGAACGATGATGATGCAAGGAAACAATCCAAAGTCAGCACGAGGCGAGAATTGGGCTTAGCGGCTGTTGCAATACCGGCAGCATGCACAATGTGCAAAGCAGCAAATACAGGAACGGGATGACGATTGGGGAAAACATGAGCACGAGGTAGAAAAGCTGCTGGAGTTCGGGCGATGTTGCAATGCAAACGGATGATTCATAGTCAGAAAAAGTTCGTGTCCAAAGTAGCAGTCAAATATATTAGGTTGTTGCATAAGTCCTGTGGTTTTTTGTGTCCGCACTTTCAACAATCATAACTCGCGTGTCTCAAATCTTAATCGCCAACAAACATAACATTGTTTAGGGGTATGCTTGAACTTTGTTCACACATATTTCAATCAAACCGATCTTGCCACCAACGCAAGAAATTATGATTTACCCAAATGCAAACAGTTGACCAAATTTTGCTTTAAATTTATTTCTCTAGATATTTGGAAGGAAAATCCAAGAAACAACTTCATATTGTTAGCTGAGAAGTAGCATTGATATTCTTTCAAAAAATAGGTTAGACCTGCCATGTGAGTGGGTTTGAACCAAATTACATGATTGCAAAAATATGAGCAGACCTCGGCTGCATGTGACTTGTACCTTCTTTTCTGAATGGAAGACCAAGCATACAGGCTCCGTCATGTGTGCGCTGTATGCACTCGAGAAGAGGCTATATTCTCATTAAAAAAATTGGAGCTTGCTTCTTCTCCGTTTCAGAAAATTTGATTTTTTTATTTTTCAGAAATATGCAAAATCAACACCGAAATGCAACAATGTAGTCATGTCTAGATCAATGCATTCCTCGAAAGGGTGTAACTTCCAGCATCCATGAGAAAAAGTTTTTATAGGGTAAAGGTTGGGGCTTCATATAACCACCATAGTTTGAGCATTCATGCTTCAGAGAAAACAGAAAATTGAGAAATGTTGCGTTTTCGATGGATGAATTTTCGTAATTTTAACTGGATCCTGTTGTCGCCTCTCTGATTGGGCAATGCTGATAGGGTGCGCATATGAAAGAGTATGCAAGGCCTCATTAGTAATCAATATCCCGAAGTTCATCTATCAATCCAACAAGAAGATGGAAGGCAAACTTTCAAAATTCCACAGGACTTATGCAACAACCTAATAGGAGGATGATGAAGCAGGAAAACAGCGGGAATAGTCAGATCACAAGCAGACAGGAGTTCGCATAACATTGCATTCATGGGCAGAAGTACACATTGAGAAATAGTTCGCGGCCAAGACAACAAGCAAACATCAAACTGGGACTGTGATGCGCGAAAATACGCGAATAGTCAGCGCGAGACCACAGGGAGGCAGAAGTTCACCCTGATGTTGCTTTTAAGAGCAAATATTTAGCAAAGTTCATGGACAAGCAAATAGAGATGACGAAATATCAATAGCATCAAAGAGTTCAACAAGAAAAGTACTAAACCACGGGATGAAACAGGGCGAGTGGTACCAGCGGTAGTCGTTAAGGGACGGCGAGTGAAAGAGCTGCGCCGCACGCGGGGCGCGATAACTGTTTGTCACTGCAAGGGAGCGAGTCGGCGAGGGGATCGATGGACGAGACACCACTACACGCTCTCTTTCTTATCTCCGAGCGTTGAAAGAGAGCGAGCGGAGGGTGCAAGTGACTCAAGAAGATGCAATCATCTCCCTTCCCCCTTGCATCACCTTCGATTTTGCCGCAATCATGCGAATCTCGCTTGATCGCTTGATCGGAACCCCCATCATGCGAGATATTTGATGCAATGTCCATGAACGAGTCGAGTGGAGCTTGCCATCATCTGATTGTGAGATCACACCCTACTCCGTCCCCGGCGCTTTGTGGTTTTGTGTACCTTGCATCATTTCGCAGCTGTTAATGGTCAGTATGGGACGGTACAAAGTTCCCCAGCCACACTATCAAGCCTTTGTTGTTGTAGTATTCAACGCAAAGAACGACCAGTGAAGATTTGAGATTGGACCAGAATCGGGGAAGCCATTGCGAATCTGGTGACAAGCATCAACAATTAGTTGTGGGAAAGGTCGTTGCTATTAGCTTTTGCCCTTATTGGTTCCTCGATAGGATTAGCACGCTCTACGGCTTGTGTTGTGCATGTTTATTTCGTCGCCGTGCGCCAAAGTGTAGCTTCGAATCGCGAAATGGGCGGAGTCGCGTCTAGGAATCCCGGACGGGGGTATAAAAGCCCCCGCGCGCCGCCCCTCCCCACAACCACACACCACACTCTCCAAGTGTTCTCTCTCACAAGCCTTCAGTGAGCAATCACCAGTGCGCCCTACCGCACTCCAACCGTTCTCCTTCCGTACTCCCTCTTCCGCTTCCGCCATGTTCCACATCCACCTCACCGCTGACGACCTGATCCTCGGCCGACGCGTCCGAGACGTGCAAGTGCAACTCAACCAGAAGAGGAAAAGCTTCCGACGAAGCTTCACGACCATCTGAGTCGCCGTACTCCGCCAGTCGACTACCGTACTCACTCTCGACTTCCTACCGTACTCGCCTTCCGCATCTACCGTACTCAGCGCCTTCGCATACAGTTATCTCATCGACTCAGCCGCAGCAGCAGCTCCGTGTATGTAATTATCGCCTAGATCTAGAGCTTTTCTCCCTCCTTGCCAAACCTCGCCCCCACTGGTATCCAACTTTCTGGTCTCTCCGTAGTTATTCACTTCGCCTTCCATGCTTTCCCCCTATGAACCGATCTCGAATTACCAGCTTTTGGTGATCTCACTATTCCACAATTGTTGTGCTGGTTATGAACCGAATTGCTCGTTCCATACTTGTTATAATCTATTTGTGCTTTCTCCGAAATGAAGAATAATTGCTTATCTTGCCTTGGAATCACATTGCGTCAAATGAACAAGAAGCTGTCGAGAGCAACGAACACTCGAGAATTGCATGGGTGTGGGAATCGGGGGTGGCTACAAGGGAAGAACGCCTCGAGATCATTCTTCTCGTTTCCGCCGCCCTCGGGCTCTCGTCTTCTCATATCACTCCTTTCCTCGAAAAAAACCCTTCATAAATCAGCTCCCTTCAATTATGCTTCAATCATTAGACCACCCTGGCACGGCAGGTCAAATTAAGCCTAATTTGCCTTGGCAGTAAGAATTTCTCACCTTGCATCTCCATCACTCTGATCGGGCGATCTCATCGGGGTTGAACCCTCATCTTTCACGGACAGCCTCCTCCCCCTCTTCGCTTCTCTCACTCTTTTTCATCCCGACAGTTAGAGAGCAAATCACCATTTGGAATCAAAGAGTCAATTCAAGGCGAAATTCGGCCTTATCAAAGCTGTTCGAAAGACCAGTTTATTTATGGCGTTTGGAAATTTGAACATTAGCCAGATGGTGCACTCTACGAAATCATAAAAAGGTAGAGTGAGTCAGGTGGATTACTCAGATCACGTTACTATCAGAGAGCATTTGATCTCCATACCAGTATAGGAGAAATCGAGATCGAGGCTAAGATATTATCAAACTAATAAACCATGGAAAATATTTTCGAAAATGTCATAGTGAATTTGCCTCAAATAAATTATGTCCTGACTTAATTGCGGTAAACTAATTCAGGAAGCACAGATTAGTGAACTTTAAAATTATTTTCTACTCTCGTTACTCATAACATCACAGATCGGAAACATCATCGAGTGGGCGAATTAAAAAGTGCATCAAACTTTCAACATTTATCTCCTAGCTATGTTTTCGAGTTTGTGCCCCGTGGATGTTTTATGGGCGCGTGTGTTTTTTCAACTTGTTTTTCGAACTTATGTGTCTGCTGATCCTGACCTGATTCAATCTTGTCAGGTGTTTATCATAAGAGGGCACTGCCTAAGGGCAGACGCAATGCTTGCATGAATTCCGTTTCAAAGCACTCATTCATGCCAAAAATACAAGAAAGTCATTCCAAGTGCTGGGCACTAAAATACCTCCTCCCTCAGCCCTTACGCATGGTCTTGAGTGTAATTCAGAAGCAGACAATGGAGGTCCGAATATAAATTCGCACTTTTTTTATCAATAGAAAATATGGGTCAGGAAGCCGTACCTTCAGGAAGGTGTGAGCTTATGGTGTGGGCGGTAAGAGTAGGTCAAAACGCCTCGTTTCTAGATCAAACCCGAACTTTTAGTCGTCGACGTTCTCACTCCTGCATGGTAGATTTTTACAATTATTTCCGTGAGTGTGAGAATTCGGTTTTCCGTCACATTCAAGTCATGAACAAATCATTCACAGCCCTTTTCCGGAATTATATCCTCCCCCGCTTCGGGTTAGGGAGACACACTACAAATTATGAATATTGAGGTAATTGCTCTTCAAGGGATCCCAGGGTACTAGGAAACAGCAAAAATACCGTTTGGTCAGAGAGACCAGTTAGCTGGCTTATTCGAAACGAACGAATCGCACCCTGTCCGTATTCAGAACAATATCTTCTTTTTTCGGGTTACAAAAGACACACTTTAAAATACATGTTGAACAATTTGTGCTCATTGTGCTTCAAACGATCATCGTGTACTCACAAACAACAAAAATCCCGGTCGGTCTGAGAGCCCGGTTTGCTGTTTTTTAAATGGTGCGTGTAGGAAGGAGGATTGTATCTCCCCGTTTTATCTCGTGAAGAGTCAATCGAATGAGGGAAGAAGAGCCATCATCGCCACCGGGCTGGTGTTAAAACGCATGAACGAATCGCACCCAGTCAGTTTTCAGAATTGTATCCACCCTCGCTTCGGGTTAGAAAAGAACACTTTAAAATGCGTGACTATTTTGAAGAATGGATGATCTTTCTGCTTCAACGGAACATCGGGTTCTCGGAAACAACAAAACAAAACAGATTTGATCTGTTCCGGAAAAAAAAACTAGACACAAAATATGTTGTTTTGCGGGGGATGAGTGAATGGAAGTCATTTGCGTCTTCCCGGAACTCCCGAATGCTGTTTATTATGCAAAAAGTTTGTATTCATTTTGCACAGCCAGTTCCGTTCGCAATTTTTGATCGGGACAGTTAACTCATTTGTAATCATGCCCTCAATTATATAATTGCTCGTTAGCTGAAATGTCAACTCACTCGTAAAGGGGGATCGTTATCGATGGTCTACTAGGAAAACACCTTCTCAGATCTATGCGAGCTCCACCCCCTTGTCTCCCTACCTGTTCCACCCAGTCATAACCCAAGTTGACAAGTTGGTTCGCGCATCCCAGTTTGGTCTCCACAGAACCGTTGCCCCACCGTTCGGCTCCAGTCACAAGTGCGACCCACTGCACTCCTACCGTACTCGTACCGTATTCCAACCGTACTCCTACCGTATCTGCGATGTTCCACATCCCGCTCACGTACGACGACGTGCTCTCCTTCGAGAGGAATCGCCTGATCAAACTGCAGTTGGAAGAGAAGAGGAAGGGATTTCGTCGCAGTATGTCCACTATATAGCAGCGGCTGCTACTCCAATCGTTGATCTTTGATCTCTTCGTTCATCGTTAAATGTACTCATCTTCATTCTTCCACAAGCTCATAATCGCTTGTATGCTATGCACTCGTACACTGATTCCTTGATTACATTCGTTTTAGAATAATTGTGAGAATCGATGTTCAGTTGGCCCATCTAATATTCGTACTACACTCTCAGAGCTGATTGAATTCCTTCCCGTGTGGAGATAACTCGCTGTCCATATTTCCGTTATTCAATCATTGACAGATAAATTGGCTCATCAAGTATATTACCGTACACATCCTGCCCTAATGAGGAGGCATAATGAACACGTGTGCAAAACAGTAGTGTATGTAGGCGAGTAGATCAAATACCGCTAAACTAGCGATCTTAACGAGGTGCAGTCACCCAACATTTTGCTCACGATACAAATTATGTATAGATGTTCAAACTGTAAACTCGAATCCGAAATCGTGAGATCCCTGTTGTTGGTATTTTCTGATTTACTTCCATGGTTTGCTCTGCCCACTGAATATTTTGGTTGCATGGAATGCCAAATATGAACAAATACTTCCACATAGTGCCATTTCAACATCTTTGCATTATTATTGTTTAGCGATTCCTTCCCTGGCGCTCCAGTGGCATTTTTGTAGCACCCGAGTCAGCTACAACTGGGAAGGAGTAAACAATTCCTCGCGACTGAGGATCAATGCAAGACAGGTGTGAGTTGTAGCGAGCTGTATTTCCCGCATCTTAATGGATGAAATATACTGTTATTGTGTTCGCATTTGTAGTTTGGCCGCTTTTTTCCTGTTGCTGTAAACAAGAAAAGCAATCCAAAAAACCACCCCCTCCATTTGATCACTGCCTTCCTTCAGCGTTCTCCCATGCTTGATGTCCAATTGCTGAGAAAGGCTGATGAGAATCATTATCTGCTTAACTAATGCCTTCATAACTCTGAGTAATTAGTTTATTCCATCACGTGGAGCATCTTTATTTATACCCATAAGTGACAGCCAGATGCAAAACAAACACCAATAAGTGGAATTCAAGATGAGATGTGGATCTCATATCGTAGAGAAAGTTCGTTTAGACTAAGCAAGTGCTCACATGCGCACAGAATCTGCGGACATCATTGGAAGAGTTCGGAATGTGGTGAACCGTCTTTTCATCTCGAGCCCTCTTCAGACACGTGACGCAGAAAGGAAGAATGAGCAGCTGATTATCCGCATTTCAAGGTCTCCCGACGAGTGTTCATTAACCCGTTTGAATGTGCAATTAAAGCCACGCCTAACGTCACTTCAAATTAAAAATATTCAATCAGCTTTCCGCGGCATCTCCATGCGATTATGTTTGGTGATTGACTTCATGTGGTAATCCCACGTTCATGTGCGTGGCGCCTTGAATTCTTCGAAGTTGCTGCTAACAATCACAAGAATCATCTAAAATGCGTCTGATTTTCGCACGAAATAAGTGAGCTCAAAGCAGAAAAACGAAACGAATGATGCTAGATTAATAAACATGACGAATCAACAAATTGCTTTCCTGGTCGCCAAGATCTGGAATACAAAATAAGCTAATGTGATGAAAATTTGGGCACTAATTTGTGTGCGAAATTTATGTAAAAATATTTTTGAAGATACTTTGGAAGCACCCACGCAGTAAGGTGTGTTCAGCTACAGAATGACCTACTGCGAAGTTACATGGCGTATTATTCATATTATTCGACTAATATGAGTATTATTTCGAAAAAAAGATTGACATTTTAGAAATAGACATATCGTCACTGACATCCCAAACAATCATTACGAATATTATTAATTCCTTTTTGATTATCTCTACTATAGAAACGTAATAACACTGTAATAGTAATGCTGTCTCAATTTCTCCTCTCATGTTATCTGGCGAGTGGGGTTTAGATGACTGGACTGATTGTTTTCTTCTCATTAGGTAGACGACTGTAATGTCTGTTGCTCGGTGTTTATTTATTTGGAGTCAGGTGATTCCAGGTGAATCTACATAGTTGACGATAGGTGAGAGATTGCTGAGAGGTAAGAGACTAACTAGAGGTGGGGTTGGTTAGTATTAGGTAGGTGCGAAACAGCTGATTTAGATAGAAGAATTTAGTGGGATTCTGGGGAAATGGGGAAAATTGGGTACATAGAAATTAGGGACGAACACTGGTGGAAGCTCGGGCTCCTAGTGATAACCGAAAAATGGTTCGTTGATTATCAACAGGTGATTGGAGACAACAACAGAAAAAATGGAGAATTGGGTTTGGTAGAGACATCACTATCAACTATTTGCAAGGTGGGGGAACAGAGAAAGGTTACCAGAACACTGGCAGGTGTTATCGGTATGCATCCTTCAAAAAATATCGAAATGTGAATGGTTAATGCTGCAAACTATGGGAGTTATGTGGGTATCTGCAGTGGTAAATAACGAGAACTGACATACGAAGAGTATCACAAATTAGATGAATATCACAGAGTGGCAACACATATATTAGAAATTATCACGGAAACATGATTGATGCGAATGCTAACTAAGTTGAACTAGATTAACATTCAGCTACGAGGAAGTGGAACTGACCATTGAAACATGCGCTCACAGCATTGAATAAACAAAATAGATAACGGTCGGAATCACCACTTGCAAGAAGAAAAAAATAAGGAAGCCAAAAACAGGAACGCGAGAACAATTGATGGTCAAGCATGGGTTTGTTCTAGCATCAACATTTTGACTGAAGTGTAAGTGTAAGTGTACAACAGTATATCGGAAGAAAGAAAAGATGATGAAGACTGCGTGTGCATGGTAGAACTGGAAATTCTTGAAATAGGGAGCAGTATGGTGCAGAAGCCAAACTAGTTAAACAAGCAAATATTTACGGAGTATCATTAGCGACATAATGATTGCTCGGACAAGCGAAACAGATACACAAATACAACACTGATAATCGAAGTCCTTTGCAAGTGAACGGACCAACGGCGTCAAACGAGTAACTGCGCATTTCGACCGGATGGAAGGTAGTATTAATAGAGCGGGGTAGGACAAAATATCAAAGATTACAAAGAGCGGAGCAGAAAATGGCGTAGTTTCAGCGGTGCGAAATCACGCGCTTTCGAGGGCAAAATTGGAACGAGAAGAAGAGACGAGATCACATCCTGAAGGTCAATAATATTCTATACAGTACATGCTAATCGCCTTGCCCATATGCGGCCGCGGCGGGCCGCCGCGGACCGCGGATGCCCGCGGATCGATTTTGCGGGAAAATGAGTAAAGTTCATGCAATGAATTATTCATTTTTGAATTCCTCATGCGATTTCGCATCGGAATCACTATTTCATAATGGAACATTTTTTGAGGGAGGTCAATTCAAAGTGATCAGGGCTACCGTACTCCCGAACATATTCCCACCGTTTTTGTGTCTAAAATTTTTCGGGTCAGTTTTCGAACGCGATCCAAGTTTGCAAACTCTTCAATACCCTAAAGAAAGTCATAAAAACCCCAAACTGGAGGGATCATTTTCGGGAGTACTGTAGCCGTGGTCACTCCGAATCGAACCCCCCTCAAAAACTTGCATTTGATAAAATTAATATAATATAGTGATTCCGATGCGAAATCGCATGAGGAATTCAAAAATGAACAATTCATTGCATGAACTTTACTCATTTTCCCGCAAAATCGATCCGCGGGCATCCGCGGTCCGCGGCGGGCCGCCGCGGCCGCATATGGGCAAGGCGATTAGCATGTACTGTAGTAATCATTGCATAACAAAAAAAGGAATAAGTATACTTACAGTCCAGCTTTTGCTAGATTGTTCTGAATCATCATGTCGATCACTGATTTCAGAATGAATGTGACCTGGAATAATCGATAATTCACCCCGATTGATCTTTGATCTCTTCTACCTGACTCGTATCAGTGGCACACGTCTGATGGATGTAGATCATCTTCCGCTTATTCATATTAAGCGCATTGAATTCCCGTTCGATGAAGTCTATCGCCTCATCATACGAGTGTGCTCCTGTGATAAATTTGAATCGGTATTGTGAACCAGATAATGCATTGAGAATTACAAATCCCATGGAAAATTGTCTTCCAAAAATGCTCGGTTTATGTCCATCTGTGTATTAGAAGTGCTCACCTTTGTAAGCAGGAAAGCATTTATTGAGTGGGATTGACTTTATTTTCTCTGCGAAGAGGTCCTGATCAATCGATAATTGCCCACAAAAATCTTCAGGGACTCACTTTTTTATTCAGGAAGAGGATCATGGAAGTTTTGATGAACCACTTAGTGTTGCATTTCTGGTCAAAGAGCCGGAGTGATTCGTGCATTCGGTTCTTCAAAAATTTGGCTATTTCAAATCAATGCTAAATGGTTAAGACAGTCTTGTCAGGATTTAAATTGCTTCAAAAGCCTTCATGTCGGTAAATTTTAAGAAGGCAATCAATTACGAAGGTATAATAAGGGATCTGCCCAGGAAATATGTACATCGGGAAACGATTTCGAGGAACACATCATTCGGCCTATCTAAAATATGAGTGGCACTCACAACTCTCTCGTCCTCGAAGAGTACTTCGTCGTACTCCGAGATGGCCACGATGAAGATGACCGCATTCATATCTTCGAAACAGTTGATCCACTTCTTCCTCTCCGATCGCTGCCCACTGACATCGAAGACGCTGAAAGGTTCCTACTAGAGTAGGAGATTCGAGGCAAGATAGTGGACAGACTGCTACGACTCTTCTCGGATTGCGAAATTTTGGCGAGGGGAGGCACCTTATCTCGAAGTGCCAACCCCAGTTCATGTCACTGAAGTCACTGTTAGATGGATGGTAATGAACTATATTTTTGGAGCGTTTAGCACTCTGTCTATACGAGTGTTTAAAATTAAAATAATCAATCTCTTACACTATAAAATATATCGAACTATTCGAATAACTCACCGGAACTCGACTCCTTTGATTTCGAAATTCACTTCGATAACTCCAGTAGTGCGAATTCGCGCTTTAAGGATATCCTGCTCGTTTGGGACGAATTCGTCGTGAGAAATGCGGGTTAGATTCTTGAGAAAGCTGAAAGGATGAGTGTATTTTTGAAAGCTTGAATTCCAGCATTTACTAATATCATTGTATTCTTGTGACAGAATTAATCACGGGATTCAGACGTTACCATTGCCATCTTTCGAATGTGATTACCAAAATAAAGAACTCACTAGGGAATGTTCTCAGGCAGATTGAATTCCGCACCTCTCTCCACCGCACTCTTTACAGCAGCATCGGACCAGAGGCACTTGAGTGCCTTGAGAGACGATGAGATCAACGACTAGAAAATGATCAAGAATCGACTTGCCTTTGCCAGAATTGGAGAGAACTTCTCTTCAGTTATTGAGTACTTCACAAGATGCTGAACGAGGATCGCATTTTCCTGAATGGCATAATTTCCATGAAATCCATTAATTGAGTGATTCTAATAGCAGGTATAATTCTCGGATACGAACCTGCATTTCTCTCCCCTTCAATGCGAGTCCCAGTTTGGGCAGAGCCTCAACGATTGTACTCATTCCAGTAACAATGTTGCTATAGATGACGTGTGCTTGGTCCGCTTTCGCTGCCTCGTCGAACTTGGAATCGTGTGCCATCCTGCAATTTCCTCGTTTAGCCCAAATGAGGCTGCATTCGCCTATCCTTTGTTCGACCTCAGGACTAATAAGAAAGACAAAATCTTCTGAGCCATTGTGAAAATAGAAGGCTTTGCAATTTTTGTGGAGCTCTTGCGTTGAAGAGTCAAGGTAAAACGTCCAAAATGATCATATTATTCCGCGAGTTTAATTTCGGCCGCACGTTTATCTTTGAATTTCAATTCTAGCAAAACATGATGGATACCCCCTCTTCAATTCACTGCTATCGCTTATTACTCTCACCCTTCCCTAGCCCTCTCTTTCCAAAAAAATGTGGAAACAACTGTTGCCAAGACAACTACATGGATTGGAGAAAAGAGTGAGAAAGAAGAAGCGGGGGAATCTTTACTAAATGAAAAATGAAACATTTCTCAATTAATAATTTAGTACGAAAATAGGGGACGAAAATAAGGGAACTCTGTCGCATTAACGCGCTCTGTCGCTAGGAATTCTCGGAGCGAATGTTGGAGAAAGATGCGAGTAAAACGCGAAAGACTCACCTCATCTGCTTGAGAACAGTACTCTTTCCGCATTCTCCTGGTCCTGCGATTTCACAGTTAATTATTGTATTTTTACGCCCAGGATATTGAGCCCAAGTGGGACATAGGACTGTCGTATAAAATACTTTGGTGCCCCTACACAAATACAGATTTTGCAATTATGAGCTCTACCTCTTTTCATGCATACAATTTACTACGATCACCATTGTTTTCTTAAAACCGTTGAACAACATACCGAGGAGGAGCAGTTTGACGACTCTCGCCGCAGCCGTACGATCCTGTAATGGACCAGCTACAGTATCTGGAGTGGGTGGAAAGCTTTCGATGAAAAGCAGCACTAGATCGGATGAGAACCCACCGATGAGAACCAACAAGTACCCTTCTTCAGTATTTTCACATTTGGTTCCCACACTGTCAAAACGTCTCCTGCGAAAATACAACGGTAGGGTATTATATTTGGTTATCATTCGGTGGGTTCTCATCGGACCACTGTGCCAGAAAAGCGCCTATGATGAACAATGCAACTAGATTTTGATACAGAGTGAGAGCAAGTAACAGTTTACCGCTTTCAATTGTCGTTCGTCCTCGTTATTGTACCGTGAGCACCCGATTCCCATTTTGTGAGAATGACGTTCGACCGCAATAAATACACCAAGTTGAGATATCACCTAAAACGCGAATATGTCAACAACAACAAAAAAAGAATTAAATGAAGCAACAGATGTATTAGGTTGGTAAGAAAGTTCTGTCGCGTTTCTCGTATTTTACATTTTGGTTTATCCTGCCCTTCAAAGTTGATCAATCTTCATACGATCTTCAGTAGTCTAATAGTGCTTGTTTACTATTTCGAGAAAACGTTGTCACAGTATTCTCCAATTGCTAATTCTGGCGTAGTTGACTGCCAAATTCAGCGAAATTTATTACCAATACTATTTTATATTTACTCATGGTTGAAAGAAGAAATGTGATATGGGCATAACTAACATGCTATTGTAGAGTGCAACAAGTAGGCATGTTTTTTTATTGCATAACATTAAAGGGAGCTGGCCAGTTTAGGCATGTTGAGCTCAGAAAGCGCAGTTTTGCGTTATGATTAAACAGAAAAAAAAGAAAATTCATTGTTTAATTTTGAACCTACTAGAAGCAAACAAAGTCAGAAATCCGGAGCCGTAAAGTGGTGAACGCGAGGGATCGCCCGGAGCACACTCGCTGCACGCTCGGTTCACCACTGTTCTACCGTAGCTCACGAATATTGATTTTTATTTAATTTTAATTATTTGCTGCGTATTTTCTGCATTCATAATGTCGATCTGAACTAAAGATGTACATGATTATCATATTCCCCCTGATAACACAGTTTCTGGCGTACAGCGTTAGCTATCGTTTAGAAATTCGTCGATAACCTTAAGTGGTGGATTCCGGAATGAAGCGAAAGCGAACGTGTTACCTCTGTTCATTGGTCGATGATACACCTGCAAACTCTCGAGAAGCAGAACAGAAACGGTGGATTGAGCGTCTTGGGTTGAGTGAGGAGGAGAGCAAGGAAAAGCTAGCAGACTACCGGAAGAAGATAGACCAGGGGGCAGGCATACGATGGTGCTCAGAGCACTCTGATTCTCCAATTGGCCTGCCAAAGGATGTGAGTCTATCCACACTTTATCGTCACTTCCCTACGCTACTACATTGCACTAACGAGCTTTACCAACGAACTGTAATGATTAATGGACGTTGGAAGTAGATATACTAATTAAACAACCAGCACCAGCATCGTAATTAAACATCGTCGTCCTAATCCGTCGCCCTCCCTCCGAACATGCGCGCTAAGGCAGTTTGAGCGACTACAGCAGCGATACCGTAACCCTACCGTGTCTTCTACGCCCGCTGTATCCGACTCTGAGATGGATGTGGACGAGGTTAGCATGAAACAGTTTATACGATTCAATCAGCCGGAAATAATGATACTGTAAACAGTATTTGTCCATAGTATTCGAACTATCTTAGCGAATGTAAAAAAAGTTTATACACACATCACACAATGACGATACAATCAACTTTGGGGAAACATGTGAAACACAAGTACTGAATAGTCTTCATCTTTGGTTCATTTTTGTTACGACAGAAATGTAATATAATCGAAATACCTTAGGTGCGAAAAGCAGATAATTTGCCAAGTTGACAATTTATTTGGAAAGATCGAGATAATCGAATTCTACAAATATTCATTACCGTGGTTGATATTTTGATGCTGTTTTCAGTATCGTTTCCTTCAAATTATATCATGATTAGCTCAACCCATCGAACAAAGCTGCATCAAGGTGATCTTCCAGCTGGAATCATGGACCAGGTTGTGATTTTCTATTTGACCAAACAATGAAATATAAATCTGCCAAGCGTGAAATTTTTTTAGAAAAAATCCTATGTGCCCTTCATAGGTGTCCACGAATGGTGGCGAGGGAGGGGGTGCAAGCATAGACGCACCGTGCGTCTGTGCGCAAGCATGAATAGGAGGTCATGTAAAAATCGATGGTAGGTCATGGTAGGTCAAGAATAAGTAACGTACCCAATCGATAGTGCAGTAACAGTAGATACCGTATATCACTACCGTAACCCTCGATTATCGCAAACTAACTTTATTTTTAAAAAGTCCTGGTACCGAGCGCAACCGATTCTACAGTACCCAAGCAAGTACCGTAACCCAGTTCCTTGGGTCAAACATTTTTTCTAAACATTTCAAACAGTTTTCTAAAAATCTAAAATTGGTTATAAAATGATTATACAATAATGACATATACGGTAGGATACTTTTAAATTATTTTAAAATCGATTTTGGATTTTTAGAAAAATGTTTGACCCAACGAACTGGGTCTGACCCAAGGAACTGGGTTACTGTAGTTACTTGGGTACTGTAGAATCGATTGCGCACGGTACCAGGGCTTTAAAAAAAATAAAGTTAGTTCGCGATAATAGCGGGTCACGGTAGTGATATACGGTATCTACAGTTACTGTACTATCGATTGGGTACGCTTGACCTACCAATGACCTACCATCGATTTTTACCATGACCCTCTTTTCATGCTTGCGCACAGACGCACGGTGCGTCTATGCGCAGCACCCCCCTGTCGCCGGCGGCGTGGACACGTGCCCTTTGTTAATTCTAACTTGTGGTTTATATATTAGTCATGTGCGTTTATCGATTACAAAACGCAATTCATAAATTTCGTGATTTTAGAATTCGGCCTGTCATGGCAGGGGGTTACATAAGCCCAACTGATTTCCAATTGCTGAATGTTCGACGTAACTACTTGGAAGTTGTTTCATTGTTACCAGTATGCGCTCCTCTATATTACACTGATTAGATCCTGTCACTAGGCGATGATGAGTTTCGCTTCCCACTATAGTGCGTAATTCGAGTAATTGTCTCTTCATTTTGCACTCTCTCGTTCGGTTGAATGGTGAGAGCATAGGCGGGAGTTGAAGCTGGAAATCGAAAACCGGGGGGTGTTTAGGGTCAAAAAAAGTGGGGGGGGGTGATCGTAAATGATCGTTTTTGTGATAAAATTTTCCAAAACCGGGGGTGTCCAATCCGAAACCCGGGGGTGTTTCACATAGAATCTTTACCCAGTACCCTTACATGTGTGGGAAATAAAGTATAAAATTCGGTTAACCATCTCTTGATTCCTCATACTCTATCACCATTCAACCGATCTAGTGGGAAGCGAAACTCATCACCACCTGGTGACAAGATCTAATCAGTGTGATAAAGAGGAGCACATACTGGTAGCAATGAAACAATTTCCAAGTAGCTACGTCGAACATTCAGCAATTGGAAATCCGTTGGGCTTATGTCACCCCCTCTTATTGCCTACCAATCGGCTAGGCGAAGAATTCAAACAGTGCAGCCATGAAAGGAATAGATCAGTTTCCCCAATTTTGAGAATAAGTTTTGATCTATCAAAGCTGAATTCTAAAATCACACAATTGATTAATTGCGTTTTCATATCGATAAATCGCACATGACTAATATATAAACCACGAGTTAGAATTAACAAAGGGCACATAGGATTTTTTCTAAAAAAATTTCACGCTTGGCAGATTTATATTTCATTGTTTGGTCAAATAGAAAATCACAACCTGGTCCATGATTCCAGCTGGAAGATCACTTTGGTTGTTCTTGATGCAGCTTTGTTCGATGGGTTGAGCCAATCATGATATAATTTGAAGGA
This sequence comes from Pristionchus mayeri, assembly GCA_036245805.1. Taxonomy (NCBI): domain Eukaryota; kingdom Metazoa; phylum Nematoda; class Chromadorea; order Rhabditida; family Neodiplogasteridae; genus Pristionchus; species Pristionchus mayeri. Next base: position 15,983,406 of record BTRK01000002.1, read on the forward strand.
AACGATACTGAAAAAAAGCATCAAAATATCAACCACGGTAATGAATATTTGTAGAATTCGATTCTCTAAATCTTTCCAAAGAAATTGTCAACTTGACAAATTATCTACTTTTCGCCGCTAAGGTAGTTCAACTAAACAAATAACGAAACACAATTAAATAACAGGCCGGCCTTGTCACTCCTCCTCCAATTCTTTCGCCGGCTCGTCCGTCTTCCCCTCTTCGTGTCGAGTCGCTTGACCTGAATGGGTATCACAATGACGAGATGTATTATGGCGATATGGCAACACATAGGCAACAAAACTTGAGAGAAGTCATCGCGAGACAATAATCGTTTCAATCATATTGCACCAGTCATGCGAACGAGATAGAATACACAAACTGAACAGTGATTTCCCGTACGCTAATAAAATGTAGAATTTAGATTCTGGTCGAGGGTGTACGCGTGCGCGAGCAACTGGAAGATACAAGAGTGGAGCGCCGACTCGGAGTACCCTCAGACCTCGTTTTTGACGGGATCTGCTCGTGGTACGAGAAAAGAAACGAGCAAGAGGAGGAAATCGAGGGAGAGAAAGGTGATGAATGGAGTACGATGAATACGAGGAGGGAGAAGAGGATGGAAATGAAAGTGATGGAGGGGAAGAAGAGGATGGTGACTACAGGGAGCGAGAAACCGATAATGACACGGATTGAGCCGATAAAGAACGATTAATTGACCGTTTACGTTTTCACAGTTGTACTACGATTGTTATTGTAATAAAGTTGAACAAAAAAAGGGGTAGGATCGCTCTCACAAAGACAAGATAACTATGGAAACGATCGATCAGTCATAAAAACAACGCGGGAACGGTAAAGTGAACGCATGCTGCTTGAACCACGTTCAAAAACGTCGAATGAGGGGTATAGAAGCGACATATAATTTAATACAAGTGAATTCAAATGGCAAAATTGCGATACAACTCGATGAAAACGCACAAAACGCCGACGAGCGCCGGCTGGCCCCGGCCAGTGGGCGTGGCTTCCCCCGCGTACTTTCGATAGCAGGAGTAGTCAACAAGTGAACTGGCGGAACGATTTAATTGGTTACTGTAGGTTTGCTAAATTATTTTAAATATTTATTTTTATTATTTTTTACTTCACTCAATATAATTAACAGAAAGGAATGAAAAAACAAAGAATTGTATTTCACTTCAAACTCCCTTTAAGAACAACCCATTATGCCAACTTGGGATCAGCGATAATTCTGAAAATTGCACTGAATTGAATTCTGTTGATAAGCATTTCTCATCCCTGAATATTTAGGGATTGATCCAGTAAGCTCAACTGTAGTGAGTAGTGAAGTTCTCGGTATGATTAGTGTTTACCTTAAATTGGACAGTGGTGCACCTAACTGTTCGTAAGCTACAGTTTTTCAAATGATGAAACCGAAAATTGTTCTTTGAAATCAGCATTTTTTGCAATGTGCAGCTTCCCACACATATCGAATACCGGATCTTACGTGATCATATGGATGTATAACTCTAGTGGTATCACCCTTCAAACCAGTAGAAGCAATCAATCAATCAATCAATTTATCTTATCAGGCGGAAACGCTCAGAAGATGATAGGTCAGTAGTCTTCATAAGTTGCACTCCACCAATGGCTGCCAATAGCTCGGAATAGGTCGTCTCTCCATCGCGCGCGAGGCTTTCCGGGGGGACGAGTCCTATTGAATGGAGTCCAGACAGTTGTCGCACGGCTCCACTGTTCCACTCCCATTCTTCTGATCTTGAGGGCCCAGCGCGCTTTTCGTTTCAATCCTTCCTCATTCCAGTCTCTCAGCTTGGTAATCCCTCTCACGCGGTCATTCCTCCATCTGTCCCTCAGCGTGACTCCAAGCATCTTTCTTTCCATCTTCCTCTGGGTGACTCTCAGCCTCTCCTTCTCGCTAGATCTCAGAGCCCATACTTCACACCCATAGAGAACTGTAGCCGTGATGCAGCTCTCGAAGACTCTCCTCCTGATCTTGATGGACAGAATTCGAGAAGATAGGAGGTGCGAGAGCTTACTCCAGGCCAGCCACCCTAATCGAATCCGGTGTTCTATTTCGTCGGAATGATCCAAGGGAAGAGCTATTCTTCCTCCGAGATAGGTGGCGCTATCGACGAATTCGAATCGCAGATTGCCGATGATTATTGGATTGCGGGTAGAGGTGCAGGAGGTGAGGAGGTTGGTCTTGCTTGCATTCACTTCGAGACCAACTCGGCTGCACGCGTCCATCAGCTTCTTCAGCATTCGTTCCAGCTCGGGTCGAGATTTGGCAACGAGAGCCACGTCATCGGCATACTCCAAGTGGCAAAGGTTCCTTCCGTCGATTCTAATTCCATCTGACTCCCAGTCAATGTTGTCCATGGCTGATCGTAGCACTGCGTTGAAGAGACGAGGGGAGAGGGTATCCCCTTGGCGGACTCCTCGACGCACAGTCACAGGAACGAGCTCCTCATTAACTCGAATGAGTGTAGAGGAGGACTCGTAGAGACGGCGCAACATGTGGACGAGGGAGGGATGGGCTCCGAACGAGAAGAGGGCTTGCCAGCAGGCATTCCACTCCACACAGTCGAACGCCTTCTTGAAGTCGACGAACGCCAAGTAGATTGGGATACCGTACTCGGAGGTTCTTTCAGCGACCTGCTTGATGGCATGCAGGTTGTCGAGAGTACTGTAGCCGCGCCGGAAGCCGTTTTGGGTCGAGGACTCTGTTTCTTCAAGCACAGTTTCGAGTCTCTGAAGAATGACTTTGGTCATTGTCTTCAGGGAAACGGTGAGGAGGGAGATGGGACGGAAGTTCCCAATGTTGGTAGGGTCTCCTTTCTTGTGCAGAAGAGTGACAATTGCTTCGGTCAGGTCGCTTGGAACAGCCTCTCCATCTACCAGATAGTTGAGTAGATCAGCGATAACGGGAGCAAGGTGGTTTCGAGAGTGGTATAGCATATCAGGGAGAATGCCATCCGAACCGGGTGAGTGACCACACTTGAGTTGGGACATCGCTTTGCTGACCTCATCGGGTAGGAAGGGAGGAAGGGGATCCAGAGGCTGAGGAGGGACTGGGAGTGGACACGGAACTGCAGGGGTGTAGAGACCGTCAAAGAAGCTCTGGACCACTGTCTTGGTAGCTGCTTGAGAGAGAGCACCAGTTACAGGGTCGGGAACTAGAAGGCGCTTCTTTGAGGTTTGCAGACTCAGCATGCTCTTCACGATGCTCCTTCCCATGGTTGCTGCTTGCCGTGCTTGCGCCTCCTTTCGCTTCCTGATGTCATCGACGAAACTCGTCCGGGCAGCTTTGCAGGCAGCTGAGTAGGCGACAGCTTGTTGGGAGTTGGATTGCAATTCATGGCGCATCGCTAGGAGCTTCCGCGTTCCACTCGAGATCCAAGAAGGGGATTGGCGCTTCCTCCAGCAGTTCGTTGCCGCGGTCTCCGTGAAAGCCTTTACCGTAGTATAGGCGTCGGCGGCAGAACTGGGGCGGGCAAGGGGCAGTGACGCGAGAAGGTTTGCGTTGACAGTAAAAGCGGTTCGATCGAAATCTAGCCGCTCCCTGCATCTTTTCTGCCTCGCCTTGCCAGAGAGGGAGAGGCACATCCGAACAAGGCGATGGTCGGAGTCAAACTCAAACCGACCAACGACTCCACAGTTTAAGACTCCAGTAGAAGCAATTGGTAGCTCTTATTCAAACGGCTGAGTTCAAAAAATAACACCAGAAAATCGTCATTTTCAGAATTTTCTATATTTTGTTTATTTACTTACTTTATATGCGAAATATAATCGACTTAAACATGTTGATGTATACTACTTACATCACTTCAACTTATGTTAAATTGAATTGCCGGACAATTTATTCAGTCAAGAAAAAATTGAAAAATTTTACGCGACAGAACTTTCTTACCAACCTAATATATGTACACGTTTGAATCATTTGATGTTCAACCATGTGTGGGTCTCGCGGTGAAGGATTAGGTAGTGATTACGGTAACGAATATTTGTCAAAGAAGGAGGGCCATAACAACTCTGCTCACTCATAATGTGTGCCCCCCTCCCTTCCTATCTAATCAATTTGATGTTGCGTGCGCGAGAGAGAGAGAGAAAAGGCTCGAGATGATACGCAGTCAAAAGTTGCAGCGATGAGAGTTCTTGAGATATAGTCGAGGAAGATATGTCTTTACATGAGTGATGAAAACGCCTTATACCGGCTCCATAAAGCACATATTTTGGTATAATGAAATGAGTACGACTCTTCTTCCCTTTCCTTCCCACTCGATTCTCACTATCCCCCAGATATACTCTACACGAGGATTTGGGGAAAAGATTAACGAGGACGATGAATCACGATGCTATTTTCGAGTATCTTCATTTCCACTCCTAAATTGGTCAAGAATAGCATGAACTGATCACATATTAATTACCATTTCGAGCTCTTCATAAGTTGAGAGTACAACTTGGTGCAGTTATGTGTACCTGCCGTTTCAAACTAAGTCCATTGGGCTCTTGGGTTCATCACACGAGCTACCACGATTCGTCAATTAAGAACGGCATTTCTATTATCATAGTAACTCTCAAATAAATCTAAGAAGGAGTTCAAATATGATACTATCAAATAAATCTAAGGAGGAGTTCAAATATGATACTGTTAAACAAATGTTTTCGGGCTTGCTGTTTGTGTTGAGGAGAGCCGTCTGACTATGCTACACACTACTCGATTGTCCTCCTCTCCCCTTCCCTTTGCTTCCTTTGATTCGTATGGCTTCTCATGCATATGTACTCGTAATCAGCCTGCTCATGAGACCATCAGGTACATTAACTGAACTGTATTGTCCTCTCTTGAGCATAATCTGCGTAAGAGACAAGCGGAAGTGCTACACATATTTATTCTATTTGTTGTTGGTGTGAAAAACTACGCATTGTGGATTGAATTTCATTGTCATTGTGAAAGGCAACTATTGTTTCCAAAGATCATAGATTGGAGGTAGGGAGACTACGTTGTGAATGGTAGTTGAGTGGATAGAGGTTGGAAGTCGACTATCAGGTAGGTGCGAAATTTATGGGTGAGATAGAGAACGAATGGGCACTAATGGAGGATTGTAACTTGTTGCATATTTAAACAGAGCAACGATGGTTGGGTTGTCTTCGAATTGCTAACGAGAGCTCAAATATGAATGCAATCAAACAACAAACATTGATTAGATTGACCAGATGGATGAGAAACTAAAAATAACTTGGATGGAAGAATGGGGTCCTGGGGGAGGCAAATTTTCTACTTACTGAATTCAACAATCACAAATCCAGATTCGATTGTTTTTGTACGGAGTAAGAACTAATGAAAAAGAAAGAAGTCGAACAATCAAAACGGGAGTTGTAGAGAAGTATTACGTGAAAATAGCATAATGGTGACAAGAATCGGAACACAAATAAGTGCGATTGCATGAAAATTTACAATTTAAGGGATATTATAGGAAAACATTCACATTAGTAATAAGAAATTAAGTCAGAAATCTGTTAATGGTTTCAAAAAAAGGAATCTATTGGAGGAATGTGAAATAACTAAAATGCAACAACTAACAAATAAAGAGAGAAACATTCATAAATTAACGAGATATTATGATTTTTCTACTACAAAGATTCGAAACGATTAGGGATAAAGCAAAATTAGCAGGATATTTGAATAATATTACTGTGCTTTTACATGTTTAGAGTAAAAAAAGCAACAATTGGTGGGGAATTAAATCAATTCAATCTCACGAGTTGTGGCACTACGCTTAGAAACTCACTCAAAAATATATTCATAAATAAATATGAAACTGATTAAATTATGACTAGGCAATCAAGCGAACCGACTGAGCATTCGAAAAGTTAAGCGGACTTCTGGGCGAGGGAAAGAGATTTAGAGCAGAGTTCAGAGATTAGACTGGATGGGGCTTAGAAAAGGGGAGGAGTCTCGGAAGTCGCGTGCTTTCGGAGGCACAGTCGGTCACGCAGGGACATAGAAAGGGAAGATGATCGAAATCAGCTTCTGAAGTTGAAAATTGAGTTATCACTGTTAGAATGGTCACACGAAGGCAATGGTGAGCCGTTGATTAAGGGCATTTCCATGCACGTACTTCTGATTATGGAGGGAGAGAATGCCGATCAATACATTCCCACACTCTTCAGATTTTGCTGGATAATAGTGTCGATGGCAGAATTGAGGATCATTTGCACCTAAAAATTTTTCAGCTTCACAATTTGATCTTTGATCTCTACCTGATTCGTGTCAGTGGCGCACGTCTGAAAGACGTACATCGACTTCTTATGGTACGTCTTCTGATCTCTCGCGAGTTTGGCGAACTCCTGCTCGATGAAGTTCACGCAGCCATTGTATGTCTGTGGACCTGAATAAATATTGGTAATATATCTGCTTTACCAGTATATGTTTGCTTACCATTGAACTTGGGGAAGCACTTTCCGAGGGCAACTCGTTTGATCTTCTCTTCGAAGAGGTCCTGAATAAATTCCACTTCATATAATTAAAAGCTTCTGCTTACCTTCTTATTGAGGAAGAGAATGATAGAAGTTTCTTCGAACCAACCACACTTGCAAATAAAGCTGAAGAGCATGAGCGATTCCTTTATACGGTTCTGCAAAATGGATGGTTACTGTGCTCAATGTTGTTCGTCTAGGAAAAATATCTCACGGTGGTTCCATCCTCGATTAGCACTTGATCGTACTCCGAGAGCGCCACCAGGAAGATGATGGCGTTGACATCTTCGAAGGCATGTATCCACTTCTTCCTCTGAGAACGCTGACCTCCAACATCGACGACACTAAAAGTCATGTTTCTTCTATTTCGCGCATTTTCAAGATCTCATTCACTTTTTAAGCCAAAAAAACACATTTTCTCACCGGAAACGAGCTCCTTTGAACTGGAAGTTCACTTCGACAATGCCCGAGGTAGGAACTCGCGTGCGGAGAATGTCCGCTTCACTGGGGATATAGTGACAGTGCGAGATTCGATCGAGATTGGACAGGTAACTGGAATGCAAAACCCCATGTTCACTTTACAAATTCGATTTCATGTCCGAGCTCGGAAGATTTCGTTTATTGTTAATTGATCTGTATTTCAGTAAACTCACTAGACGGCGTTGTCTGGCAGGTAGAACTCTCCCGTTCTCATCAAGGCCTTCTGAACGGCTCTGTCTGCCCAGAGCGTCTTCAGCGCCTCAAGAAATTGATTGACTAAAAATCAAAGATCATAACGAACTGACCCTAACGAGAGCAGGATTGAACCGGTCGCCTGCATCGTGTCTGAGAGAATCCTCTAACAGAAATGGCTCCTTAAAAATGGGACCCTTTTTATATATTTCAAGAAACAACAATTGTCACTAACTCCTGAGATGTTCTTGCCGAGTTTGAGGCCCAGTCCGGGGAGGGCACGAAGAATCGTTCTCATGGCGACTAGAGTGTTGGTGTAGACTAAGGGCGAGAAGAAGAGTCTCTCTTCAGTACTGAACTCTTTCTTGTCCATGAGTCTGAAATAGAATTTCGTAATCTTCCTTGGGTACATGTGCGTAATATGTGCTCTTCGAAGCATTCCAGTAAGACTGAATCGTACATGCAACATCAATGGAGGCATGAAGATTCGAATAACAACTGACAACTTATGAGCTATACCCCCAGTGTCTTCTTGCCCTCCCATCTCGCGCTTTGGTCTTTGGACATTCATCCATTCTTCTCATTACACTCATCCCGTTCATCTTTCCCTCTCCTCTTACATCAATGTTCACCCAACCGATGTGAGTCTCCCAACAATCCTCGAAACTCCCCGCTTCTCCATCTTTCCTTCCCAGAGTGAGAGGATCCGTTGCCCGGGAAATATCGATCATAGCGGTGAGGGGAAGGTGAAAGGAAGGGAGGAAAGGATGTTTCGAAAGCTATCACGTAGAGCAGGCAATAAGGCAGATACGTATTAGGAAGTATACCCACCTCATTTGCTTGAGCACTGTGCTCTTCCCAGATTCTGCCGCCCCTACAATACGCATGATATACCAAAGTTTTGAGAAGTCGATCTCATGGATAGTGCTTTTCAAATGTACCCAGGTTCTAATTTTTTAAATCGTAATGCAAATGCTAGCCGTGAGGCAGAATAAACAAATGTCTAATGTCTGGCGACAACTCTTGAATAAAGGTGTAAACAACAAACCCAGCAGTAGCAGCTTCACGACGTGCTTCTCTGCTTCTCTGTGCTGGAAAATTATCAATTTAATGCAGGTCAAATGCCCACTTGAATAATTCTATATATAATTCTCGAACTAGAAGCATTGTTGGATAAATTCGATATTTTGATACAATGTGCCTCGGTAATCGACAAATGGATACCGTATACTTCGGTAATCAATAATTGGATACAATATACCTCATCGAGTGCATCATCGATGTCGTAGCTTCTCGCCTCTGCCGAACTCCAAACGTTTCCCATCGTGCTCTGAGGTAGTAGAGGGAAGGTTGAGAAGACCAAAAGAAGTGAGATTCCCGGGTTTGAGCCTAGTTTCAAACAAAACACGAAGTTTCAAACGAAAAACAGCATAATTTATGTGGGGTAAAGCAATGAAGGTACTGTGTAAAGAGAGGAAATCGCAATGAGATACGGTAGATGAACAGAGTCTCAGTGTGAAGAGACGAGTGAGGATAAGGGAGAAAGCGTGAACACGACTTCGAGAATTATCTCTTGCCTCCTCTCCCTAATCAATTGAGGGTTGCTAACAGGAGAGATAGAGAGGATTCGCGGTGATACTCAATGGAAGCGTTAGGGCATTGAAAGCTAATGGAGAGAATCGAATCTCTATCTATAGGGCTGTAGATGAATCGGTAGCACGATTGAGAACACGAGAGATGTTGAACAATACGACTATACAAATAGGAGAAAGTTAGGGAAGAGGAAGATGTGTCTCCTCAACTGTCTTCCTTCAACTATTCCTTCATCTGAGTCATTTCAATGTGGAGAAAGAGATGTGATGTGTCTGATACTCAGTTGAGAATCGTAGAGAAACAGTGAGCAGTACATATCAAGTGTTTTCATGGGAGATGGCAAGAAAAGACATGGAAGATCAAAGAATGATAAAGGAGAAGGAGAAATAACTCGAAATTCACATATCACGAAGAATAACAAGAGGACGCATTGAGCTCATCATGTGTCAAGTAAGGTAGCCTCTCTACCTTTCTTTCTCGTTGGGAAAGAAGAGATAAAGAAAATATAATAATATACATATTATTTCAGCTCTACATCTCCCCTCCACATCCTCGAACACTTTCAGGGAAGTTGAGTGTTCATCACAACTTGTTTTCATGCTCTTCTATGGCAGAGAAATTCTGCCTGAAAGATCAAAGATCATGTAAGTAAAGTTTGGGGAGTGGAAGGGAGTTCAGTGAAGCGAGACTGGCCCTGTTGCCATGCTACTAATGGGAAATCGCACAGTGGAAGTGGGCTTACAGTTGTAACCAAGTAACAGAGAGAGAGGAGTGGGGAAAAGAAGAAGGACCTTAGTCTTATTCAGTAGTAGTTTTTCTCTTTTACTTCTGGAATGATGCTGGAGCGAGTACTCTTCTTACTACTGTTTGGAACTGCTGTTGTACAATGCGATGACCCAGGAAAGGAAAACTATGAACTGTTTCGATCGGAATTTTCTAAATGGTCAAATTGCAGTAAGTGGCACTCTGCAGTCATTTATTTATATTTATTCCTTCAGCCGATTACGTGAAGTATTTCAACAAGTGTTTCGGAAAACTCGATTGGAAAACGTGTATGGACCCCTTTATTGTGGACTGTGAGGTGCAAATTTGCGATATTTTACTTGATATTTGATCTCTTCGTACAGAGCGCCACACCTTCTACGCCAGTCGTTAGTCTTTCGAGCTCTTCAACTTCAACATCTTCTCCTACGGATACTGTCAGCACAACTTCTGGCGAGGGAGCCGCTGCTACGGTTCCCCACACTACCACAACCAGTGCTGTTCTGACATCGGAAACTGTTACAACACGATCTGACGAGAAAATGACTGATACAGGTAAGCTATTCTTCGCGATTGAGGTGCTGTCAAGGTCCATAGAGGCAACTTATACCCCAAAATCACTAATTAACGATATGATGACAGTAGGAAACATTCCATTTTAATAATCTGCTGCAGATAAGATGACCATTTGTCTCGACGAAAGCTGCATATCATCTACTTCGGAGAAATTCGAGGAGAGTCAGGTTGGCACTGTTTTCAAATGAGTCTTTGATCCCTGTGTTCAGGTCACGGAAACCACCAATGAACTACCTGGAATCAATTGGAATAGTTCGACTGGCACGGCGCCTCTGAATTTCGCACCCAATGGAAGCTACAATTACAACAATACCGGCAACGCGTCGGAATCCAATAACGTCACTAGCCACGCGCAGTTCAGAAAATCTGATTGCTATCCATATCCGACTCTGACAACGACAACGATCAAACCTGAGACGCCATCTGAAATTATCTCAACGACATCGACAGCAACTGAGAGCACCAAATACAACAACAACCATCAGCCTGCTAGTACCACTCAAGGAACAAGAGAACCGACAGAATCGAGTATCACTAACGTTCTCACAACGACCTCGATCTACATTATTACTGGGAGCACATCTGTCCCTAGTAGTACGAAGCCTGGAACAACTACTGTCAATATCAGAACGGGTGAAACAGCGAAATTGACAAGCACGGAAGTTTCCTCAACGGCTTCGAATTCTGAAACTTATGAGAGCTCCTCTGATTCGAGCATCACGAAACCCACTGCGGGAACGGAAGAAACGAGGGAATCAAGCAGCACTGACGATTCCTTGACGACCACTTCGGAATACTCAACAAAGTTGACGGCGACGTCCTCCGAAGACGCAACTAGACCCTCGACGACCATCTCAGAATCATCTTCGACACCTGCGACGACGTCACAGCCCACGTCCAGTCCGCCCTCTCCCTCGTCGACTGGGACGACGGCATCTGGAACTGCTACATCTTCCTCAGCTAGCTCCACCTCGACGCTGACGTCGTCTACAAACTCTTCAAACTCGTCGACCTCAACGGTGACGCCAACTGAAGAGACTAATTCGACCTTTGTCTCTTATGAGATCACTACGACTTGCACGGATTGTGAAGAAGGATCGACGAAGACATCAAGTTCCTCAACGACGGCAGTATCTACTGGACTCGATACGAAGACAATGGCACCTGGAAGCACCTCGAAGATGACGTCGTGGACTGATATGCTCTCTCCTCGCACGAGCAAGCCGACATCTGGATCGAGCAGGTTAACGACGACTGAGCAGAAGATGACTAGTGGAAGCTCGACAATGACGGCAGGAAAGAATGCTTCAGAATCTACGACGAGGATTGCATCCACGACCAAGAAGACGACCGAATTTGATGGAACATCGCCGACAACGACAACGAAACCTACTGAGAGTGCCGTGAAATCGTCTACTGGCCCCGCTACTCACTCGATTCCTCCGATCCCCACTAGTGGAGTGACTGGCACGACCATGAAAACGCAGCCTCCTGTATCTATCGAATCCACCAGTGGAAGGACTACGACTGGTCCAGCTACCAGCTCCAGGTCGACTGAGAAGGATACAGTTACGGTTCCGACGACGGTACCGACATCTGGCACTGATACCACTACTATGGATTCGGTTCCGACTCTGGAACCCACCTCATCCGAGGCTACCACGAGGAAACGCGCGGTCACGAAATCTGCAGCACCGACGACGAGAGGTCAGTTTCTGCTGTTTTCCCTTTTTGTGGGTGGGATGACTTACTAAATTCCCTTCAGATCCACTGATTCCTGACTGCACCACTGCGTGTCCTGATGATTTCTACGAGGGAAAAACCGTGTGTATGCAGGTAATAAATTATTGATTAATTAATACAGTGTTAAATGAATATTCGTTGATCATAGCATCCATGCTGGCCACTAACGCACAAGTTTGGTCCCCTCGCTCTCACATCCCTACTTTTCCCTCAATCGCACAACCGCGTTCGTGGTGTAATGGTCAGCATGGATGCCTTCCAAGCATTCGACGGGGGTTCGATTCCCCCCGAACGCAGAACATTTTGCACATTTTGCAGGTGACGATTCCGAAGTACAGCGAGTCCTACTCGCGGGCTTTGACCTACTGCCAACGGACGGATCACATCGATTTGATGGATGGAGAGGAGATAAAGGAGAATCTCGAGTCGATCAAGGAACTGCTGTCAGTTGCTCCACTTGCTGAACAGTTTATCTTTGATCTTCAGGAACAGGGACAACATTGAATCGAATCAGATCTACGTCAATGAACACGGAAGCTCCTTCGTCAGGAGAAATCGAACGGTGACCTACTAACTTATCCCCCAACTTTCTAGTGTCTTCAAAATGATTGAGATTCACCAGCAAATATGAAAAAAGTCCTCTCATGACAGAGAGAGCGGCAAAGTAAACAGCGGAATTCATCTTCTTTCCATCACCTCAATAATCTTTGAGGCCCGACTTCTGGAGCTGAATCTGACGACTCGATTCACTCTCGAAGTAATTCGCGTTCCCATTGGAGAGAAGAGAGAAGGCCGAATCGGCATCTGCCGAATCACGAGTACGATCAATTTGTAAAAACTTATTTTGATTATTTTGTATGCTCGTGTGTCCTTGTTTACTTCTAATCTCATTATCTTGAGGACAGGTGATTCACATTTCCTGCCCTTCTCTCGCATATGTTTCACATTTATTATAAGTTCCCCCATGCTCAGCGCGAGCGATCTGTGCTTTACATGCAGTATCAATTTCAGAATCATGCGAGATAGCGGAGTGCGACCTCCGATTCTTTGAGGAGGAAGTGAGTCGATTATCGATTAGAAAGGCTCTCTTCGTTTTACGCACTCTCTCGCCAATGGAATTAGATCCATGGAGAACCGGCCTGTGCCAACTATTGTTTCGATATCTTCTATTCTTGCCATACTCGTTTAACAGATCTACTGATACAGTACTTGATAAAGTCCAATTCCCTGGTCATCAGGGAGTCCCGCATCTTCTCCTCCCCAACTTCTCCGCTCCTCTCACGGAAGGCACGAAGTTCGAAGCAAAGTGCAAGGAAACGCCCAATGGACAGGTAGATGGAAGAATTTTCAGTTTGAAATCCACGATTGTTTTGAAGAATCGTCGGTTCAAATTTGCCTGCTCTACTCGAGGTCACGTCGAACCGCATCCATCCGTGGTCAGCTGCCCGTTCGATGGTATGCTAATTAACAATGATTAATTAATTGATAGTAACTTATTCCACTCACATCTATTTACTCTAGTGTAAAGCATAGTGGCGAGAGGGAATAGAGCAATTTCGATTTTTTAAATGAAAAATTCGTTATTTTCAGAGGATGAAGTGCCGGAGTGGGACTTGGAGAGCTATCAGGTAGATATCAGGCAAGAAATATCAGGTAGATCGCAAGCCCCGCCCCTTTCCCTTAGCTCGGCTCCTTTTCAGGAGTCATGCGAGCACTGTCACCCACTCGGCACACACAACTGTACGATGGTAGAGGGATTGGGCGCGAAGTGTAACTGCAGAGAGGGATGGAGGGTCAGTGGAAGCATTGATCTGACTCTCCTCATTTTGCACGCTCTCTCGCCGGTTAGAGAAAGAGAGAGAGCATGCAAATAGGAGAGAGTCAGACAATAGCTCGTCAGCGACAATCATCAGTCCTTATGATTGGCACTAGTGATGGCAAACCGGCTCTCGCGCTCTTCCTTTCTCACCTGCTCGCGCTTTGTTTGACCGGTTAAAGAGCACACGAAATGAGGAGAGCACTCACCGATTTGTGATCACCAGTTGGCATATTTGAATGTGAAAGCATCCCTGGCATCACATATCTCATTCAACCGTTGATTAATTTAATCCTCTTTGAAAACACATGCAGTTTTTGCTGAGTTTCACAACTTCTTCAATTGTATTGCGAAAGAAATTTGCTTTGATTCCTGCCATGTCGTCATTTCTAAATAAATCAATAATTTCCAGATGTTCGCATGCTGGCTCAGTCCCGAGTTCTGCGCCAATCGAAACTGCTCAGGTTCGAAAATATTTCAAAATATGTTTTCAGTAATTTTAAAATCACTGCAGGTAACGGTCGCTGCCACAACAAGATTGATCATGGCTACTGCGAGTGCTCGGACGGATTCTCGGTGAGCCGACTTTTCCCAACTACAGTATCCTGACTACAGTAATCCACACCTTTTCCAGGGCGACGACTGCCAGATGAACAAGAGCGCGATCGCGTGGAACGACCCTAACAAGGTAATTAATTAATTAGTTAAACATTTTCGAAAACATCTTCAATTTAGTCTCGGATGATCGATGCGACAACAGTAGCAGCTGCCACGCTGGCCGGGTCTTCACTTCTCATCTTCATCGCCAAACTGGCCAGTCGCCTTAGTATTTCCCCTTGCTCGTCATTGTTCACATAATGCAAGGAACATTCGCTAAGAGGGTCTCTCGCAAGGGAAAATATGAATGTCTTCGAAGACGTCTGAACTGATGTTTTCGAATACATCATCGACATCTCGAACGATTCTTCTTCCTTGTAGGTCATCAAGATTGTGCTCATCGGTGAGGGCGAAGATCCGCAGGAGTTGTTCCAGGACAGTCGAGCTGTGCTGCTCAGCGTAGGAAATATGGCGGTGAGAGAAGAGGATTCGTCAATTTAATGAGTCGGACTCTCCTCACTTTGCACACTCTCTAGAATGTTAGAGAAAGCGAGAGAGTATCCAAAGAGGAGAGAGTCAGACGATTCATCGAGTTATTCGGATTCTATTCGGATTTACATTTTAATTGTTCAGGTCGTTCTCTTCAAGCATCCTGGAGTGTTCAACGTGAGGAATTTCGCTAACTTTTTAAAATTATTTTTCTTTCCATGAATGGAAATGATGGGTTCTCAAGTGTGTGGCGAGCGGTTGAGTGCGATTTCGTCTCTCCGTCTCCGGTTCCGCCCGCCCGGATTCCCTCTCCCAGACGCGTTGGCACGCGGGAGTTGTACGCCGCCACGATGGGTCGCCACTTCTACATCGGCACCATCAACGCCAGGACGCTCGGCCCAAGGGAGAAGCAGTCGGAGATGGAACTCGCCCTCGACAAGATCAAGTGGGACGTGGTTGCAGTGCAGGAAGCCAGGATTGTGGGTTGTGCCTCGTTCAATCTTACATCCTCAGGCACTGTAGTCTACCACTCGGGCGGGCCCACTGCTTCCCATGGCGTGGCATTTTTGCTTCGACCGCAACTCGCGCGCGGAGCTGTGTTCAATGGCCTCTCCCCTCGTTTGGCCACTCTGCTCCTTCCCGACCTACGGCTCTTCCTGGTCTGCGCTTACGCCCCTACGTCTTCCTACGATGACGACGCGTATGAAGACTTCCTAGACCAGGTTGAGACCGCCCTGCGGAGTGCCCCAAAAGGCCATATGCCAGTTCTGGTTGGTGACTTCAACTGTCGAGTGGCGAGGGAACCTGGCAATGAAAGATTTGTCGGTAACTTTGCCTCTCCCACACCGAACTCACGCGGACGCTGCTTCACTGAGCTCTGCGTGAGGAACAGACTGCGCATCCTGAACACGTTCCCCAAGAGACGGCACGGTCGAATCTGGACCTGGCGATCCCCAAACGGCTCCGCATTCCACCAAATTGACTACGTTGCAGCGCCCGCCACAGCGAGAGTAGTCAACTGTGGAGTCGTTGGTCGGTTTGAGTTTGACTCCGACCATCGCCTTGTTCGGATGTGCCTCTCCCTCCCTGACAAGGCGAGGCAGAAAAGATGCAGGGAGCGGCTAGATTTCGATCGAACCGCTTTTACTGTCAACGCAAACCTTCTCGCGTCACTGCCCCTTGCCCGCCCCAGTTCTGCCGCCGACGCCTATACTACGGTAAAGGCTTTCACGGAGACCGCGGCAATGAACTGCTGGAGGAAGCGCCAATCCCCTTCTTGGATCTCGAGTGGAACGCGGAAGCTCCTAGCGATGCGCCATGAATTGCAATCCAACCCCCAACAAGCTGTCGCCTACTCAGCTGCCTGCAAAGCTGCCCGGACGAGTTTCGTCGATGACATCAGGAAGCGAAAGGAGGCGCAAGCACGGCAAGCAGCAACCATGGGAAGGAGCATCGTGAAGAGCATGCTGAGTCTGCAAACCTCAAAGAAGCGCCTTCTAGTTCCCGACCCTGTAACTGGTGCTCTCTCTCAAGCAGCTACCAAGACAGTGGTCCAGAGCTTCTTTGACGGTCTCTACACCCCTGCAGTTCCGTGTCCACTCCCAGTCCCTCCTCAGCCTCTGGATCCCCTTCCTCCCTTCCTACCCGATGAGGTCAGCAAAGCGATGTCCCAACTCAAGTGTGGTCACTCACCCGGTTCGGATGGCATTCTCCCTGATATGCTATACCACTCTCGAAACCACCTTGCTCCCGTTATCGCTGATCTACTCAACTATCTGGTAGATGGAGAGGCTGTTCCAAGCGACCTGACCGAAGCAATTGTCACTCTTCTGCACAAGAAAGGAGACCCTACCAACATTGGGAACTTCCGTCCCATCTCCCTCCTCACCGTTTCCCTGAAGACAATGACCAAAGTCATTCTTCAGAGACTCGAAACTGTGCTTGAAGAAACAGAGTCCTCGACCCAAAACGGCTTCCGGCGCGGCTACAGTACTCTCGACAACCTGCATGCCATCAAGCAGGTCGCTGAAAGAACCTCCGAGTACGGTATCCCAATCTACTTGGCGTTCGTCGACTTCAAGAAGGCGTTCGACTGTGTGGAGTGGAATGCCTGCTGGCAAGCCCTCTTCTCGTTCGGAGCCCATCCCTCCCTCGTCCACATGTTGCGCCGTCTCTACGAGTCCTCCTCTACACTCATTCGAGTTAATGAGGAGCTCGTTCCTGTGACTGTGCGTCGAGGAGTCCGCCAAGGGGATACCCTCTCCCCTCGTCTCTTCAACGCAGTGCTACGATCAGCCATGGACAACATTGACTGGGAGTCAGATGGAATTAGAATCGACGGAAGGAACCTTTGCCACTTGGAGTATGCCGATGACGTGGCTCTCGTTGCCAAATCTCGACCCGAGCTGGAACGAATGCTGAAGAAGCTGATGGACGCGTGCAGCCGAGTTGGTCTCGAAGTGAATGCAAGCAAGACCAACCTCCTCACCTCCTGCACCTCTACCCGCAATCCAATAATCATCGGCAATCTGCGATTCGAATTCGTCGATAGCGCCACCTATCTCGGAGGAAGAATAGCTCTTCCCTTGGATCATTCCGACGAAATAGAACACCGGATTCGATTAGGGTGGCTGGCCTGGAGTAAGCTCTCGCACCTCCTATCTTCTCGAATTCTGTCCATCAAGATCAGGAGGAGAGTCTTCGAGAGCTGCATCACGGCTACAGTTCTCTATGGGTGTGAAGTATGGGCTCTGAGATCTAGCGAGAAGGAGAAGCTGAGAGTCACCCAGAGGAAGATGGAAAGAAAGATGCTTGGAGTCACGCTAAGGGACAGATGGAGGAATGACCGCGTGAGAGGGATTACCAAGCTGAGAGACTGGAATGAGGAAGGATTGAAACGAAAAGCGCGCTGGGCCCTCAAGATCAGAAGAATGGGAGTAGAACAGTGGAGCCGTGCGACAACTGTCTGGACTCCATTCAATAGGACTCGTCCCCCCGGAAAGCCTCGCGCGCGATGGAGAGACGACCTATCCCGAGCTATTGGCAGCCATTGGTGGAGTGCAACTTATGAAGACTACCGACCTATCATCTTCTGAGCGTTTCCGCCTGATAAGATAAATTGATTGATTGATTGAATGGAAATGACCATTCTTCCCACTCTCAGATTGATCCGGTCGGCTGTCGTTTCTACTTCTGGGAGGTTACGATGTGCTACACCGTCGGACAGCTATTCTGGGCTCAGGAGGCACTCAACGCGTGGTGAGAGATGGCTGTGACCTACCAATCCGATACACTGACGTAGGCTTGGATTTGAATGTAGATTAAAGTTTCCTAATGAGGGATTGAGTAATGTTAGCTGCTCTATTTCATCCTTCCATAAGCCGTCAAGATGTTTTCCAATCGATCTCTTCAGGTGGCTTTGCCTGGCTCGCAGTCGAAACGAATGGGGAATTGATTTCGAGGGAAGGAAACGGAAACGATTCGAGTATTTCGTGAGCACCATTCAATTATTTCTATTGTTGTCTTTCTGTTCATAGCACAACTTTTACACAAAAGCAAAAGGACATGAAGATAAACGATGACAGTTCACCTTTGCAGTACCGAGTGGTGCCTACGTACGTCTTCGGAGCGGGATTCGTGATGGCAGTGTGCTTGAATGGATGGGATGTGGTAAGGATGAAGGAATTCCATAAATTTCGGTCTGATTGTCGTTTATTCTGATCACATGCATCTTTTGAATTGTATCGAGTAGACGTTACTGTAATGGAACTTTTATGTTCTTTCTATCGCATCGGATGATCTTCTCATATTGCTCTAAACACATTTTGTTTTTCCTTATGCTACACGTGAAACACAACTCAGCCCTCAATATTCCACGAAGAACGAAGCATAAGGTTGAAACTCAACGATCTTCTCACAGGTTCCCGCGACGTGGACGTGCTTCGGCGTGTTCTCGGCTATGAGAAGTGAGTTGGACTTTTTGTAGAAATCAAAGATCAACTTTATTATTATATTTCTCAAATTAGGTATTGAAAACCAAGAAATTGGTTCATTGCAGCTTCGGTCTGGTTTCCTCTCGTGATCCTCAATGGAATGGGAGCTCTCATCACAGCGTGCATTGGCGAACATGCCCTCAGGGTTTACTAGTGAGCATGTTTCCAAATCTATCCCAGAAATTTGCTTCTCTACAAAGCTATATCGTCTCGCTAGCATTACTACATAAATACATTACTACATATACAATACTTCTAGCATTACTACATAATTAAGAGTGCGTATAGTGTCCTCTCTATAATGTTCAAGTGCGCAGCTTCAATCGATAGCCGTCATTGGCAATAATCACTTTGCAGCCATAAAATGCACACCTTACAGTAACCGCCCGCACTACAAGGTGATGACTCATCACTTCCTGGAGTGTCTCGATCCCTTCACGAGGGAGCGCGTTGATAAGGTAAACTATCTTTCGGTGAATCGCAAACTGACTTTCTCTAGGTCTACCGGAACCTCCCCTTCACCATCATCGGTCCCTTCCTGCACGCGCTCACGTGGTTGTTCATCGCCTTGTCAGCTGATAAGTCGAGTGCACTGTATGACGCGTAAGTAACCTACTACCACTGTTCGAAATACTGTAGGATTACTGTAGAATTCTGCTGCAGTGATAAATTTCTGCTATACGTTACGTTTGATGCTAGAGAACACACTAAGATGAAGTTCAGTTATTGAATGACTTCTTCAGCCTGGCCACAGTGCTTCCCTACTTGTATACCGTACACAACATCGGCCAGACTATCCTGACAACACCGACCGTGAGTTTAGAACCTTCTTCGTATCTTTAGAGCAGAGAAAAATGAGTTCACTTCCAAATCCATCCATACTTCTCAGATCTACTACAAACTGACGTGTTGGATGATGCGACTGGCGCCAGTCCCATGGCGACCCGCGATTGAGAAGCTTTTCCTGTGGACTCGCGATGAAGTGATCAATCAGTGAGTATTTGGGCATATTATCAGACTGATATTTCTCATTATTACTGAAAATTTTCAATCTGACCAGAAATCGCGAAATGAACTAAAATTCACTACCAATTTCGTCTTTAGTAGACGAATTTCAGGAACAACCCGGACTGGATCGAAAAACTGAAGGAGAAGGAGCAGCAGAAGATCAAAGATCAGGATGAGGAAGAGACGAAGAGATGGAATGAAAGAGTTCTCAAGGTAATCTATCGAAGCACGCTTTCTTCACTTCGTCAAATCGAACAGCTCTGAACCAACATATTTTTAAAAAAATCAATAATACTCTCATTTGAGGAATTCCCTGCTGCGCCTGCGTGGTTGCTGCGGCAGCCGAAGGAGGAGGGTCAAATTTATTGATTTATTGTTTTAAATCATACCAATAATCCCGAATCAACTGACGCAGTTCGATTATTTGTATGGTAAACACAACGTGAAACAGATTAGAACTGCCATTGAAATTGCATTTTCGTTATTGCAAGTAGGATATTGGCACGTATATGTTTCACATTGTATGCAAAGATGTTCGTTCCCCCCTTTCGTTGATTGAACAAAAACACAGATTGAAATAAATGCAAGATCACCAATATTTTTCTCTTGCATTGTATATTATTTTAGGCCCCGCCCCTCTCCTTCCTTCTCCTCCCCCGATCGCTCCCTCGCATCCCGAATACATCTGCATGAAGACGCAGGAGAGAATCCTACGGTATGATCTCCTCTTTTCTAGCAATAGTCTCGTCAATCTCATTTTATCTAGTGTAAGGAATGAAATTGAACAAATTACATAATCTCACTAGCCGGTCAATGTAGAGTTCTTTGCCATGATTTACCCTGGTTTCTCCCAACCAGTTGCTGGGAACCCGCCAACAACTGGTCAGGGCACTGAACTGGTCAAGGCACTGGTTAGCAAATGGTTAGCCTAAGCCCCGCCCACTCCAACTGGTTAACAACTGGTTAACCAGAAAGAATGGACGGAGCTTAGGATATCCAGTTGCTAACCAGTGCCTTGACCAGTTCTGACCAGTTGTTGGCGGGCTTCCCAGCAACTGGTTGGGAGAAACCAGAGTATTGTAAGAGTCCATTCAGGAGATGGAATCGTGAATATCTCGAGTACCGGCTCGAATCGCGTTGGTCTCCGGAGAAATGTGCTTACGTGAGTCTACCTTAAAGTCTACCTTCATAGACATCACAGATCACCTTTCTTGTGAACCTCCATGCATTAGCTATGGAGGATTGTTTCATAGTGCAAGAAGCTTTATAAAAGTTTATGCCAGCATTTTCCAATCATTGGAACTCCCGATTATTCTAGTGATGATTCGGCTGATCTTTGATCTTTCAGGAGGTACTCAAGCGAGAAATGGACAAGGGAATGCTGGATGGAACAGACGAGGAGAATTCACAGGCGAGTTCGCACTTTCGGAGAAAAATACGTCGATAATTCACAGATGAAATCTATCTGGACTCGTTTCTACCTCTATGTGCCCTCAACGGACCACCTCGACCTGAGCAAACGGGTGAGGTTGATCTTTGATCCATCTCAAACTGATCATTGATCTTTGATCTCCTCAGGTTGACCGTGACAAGGTGCGAGAGGCGCTCTCCTCCTTCGATTACGATCCCTCCTCCTGCGAGGAGATTCGCACCCTACAGCAGGTGAAAATCATTGAAAATTCCACCATCAATTTGCCAAAATGTTGTCTAAAATACATAGATAAGTAAATATTCAACTAATATTTTTCGCTTCTGTAACACGATCATTCGTGCGGTGAATTGTTGTTTACGAACCACACTGCTAATAAATTGAATTCCCTTTCATTCCTGCAGATGACCCTGGACGAGTTCGGCTACCCGCAGATTCAGACGTTCATGAAGTTGCCCCATGCCAAGATGGACTACCAAGTGAGTTCTATGGAAGATAGGAGAGCTCTCCCTTCGAACAGTTGTAATCATCTAAGTGAAGCGAGGCATTTCCATAGATCTGCATTTAGACGGCATTGCAAAAAAAAACACGAAGAAATCACATCCAAATGTTTCATTCTCCTCTGTCAGATCGCAGAGATGGATGCGCTGAACGCAACGTTCATGGACGGCATCAACAAGAATTTCGATGTGATGTAGGCTTCACTAATTCGAATAATAATAATAATAATAATAATAACAACAACAACAACAAACAATCTATTTCAGGTACGACGACGACTTCTACGTCGAGTTGATGATGGCGAAGATGAGCGAGGAAGAGAAGGAAGTCATGAGGCGGGTGTTGGTGAGTGGTCTAGATTCATTGATCACAATGGCGATTTTATCATTGCATTCGGATTTGAAAAGGACGAATTGATGCTAATTGTTATGGACAACCCTAAGATCCCACATATTCGAACAGTGCGTCGAAAAAATGTTACAAATCTGATTCATGCCAAACTTCAGTGCCATCCTTGCACTAGATTTTGCTCAAATCCTAAAAATAAGCCTACACAAGTGCATTTTCGTATAACTTCTCGTCTACTTCAGAGCATCCAGCCTGGCATCGCCGAAGAGGGAGCGAGAACGAAGAATCCGAGAAGGAGAGCACTCGACAGCCACTTCTACGAGGAGAATCGTATCGGGTCAGTCATGTCTAAATAATTTAAAGACTATCCTTAGTGAAACTGCATGCTTTACTTGAGAATCTGATGTCATGTCTTTGATTAAGATTCCGATATTCCAGCTTCATCGGTCCTTCTCACTCTGCGACGGCTCCTCTCGAACCGGGCCATCGAGAGATAGTCATCAAGCAGCGACAGTATGCGATGGCGAATGAGGAGCAGTGGGCGGCCATGGAGGTGAGAAGGAGTATTTATATTTATTTATATTTATATGTATGCGAATGAGTATTTATATTTATGCGTAATCTTATAAGAAGGCGACGGATTGACTTTTCATCTCGCTTTGTAAACAAATTTTTATTAATTTGTTTGAACCGTCTGATGAGGAAACATTGCTTGCCCGAAGCGATTGCTTCTTTAGCAGGTTCAGTGAAACTCAACTGAAAACAGCTTGAATTCTTTCTTATTTCGGTGATCATCGTGGATTTCAGGAGGCGGCAGATCGAATCACCGAAGCCCGTCAGCTTCGACATACTTACAAAGGAAGACTGTGATCTGCTAGAGTTGATAGTTGATTCATTCATCTTCCCAATCTTAATCACTGGGCGTAGTTTGGTTATATTTGATCACTGGTCTATTGTCATTGATATTTGATCACGGGGTTGGTTCTTATTACGCATCTTGGGGCATAGATTGTTAGATCTGCTCGTTGTTAATTGCAGAAAATGAGATGAAGGTTCGGTGTATTGAACATGATCCATCTCTAGGGCCTATAAACTATAGCATCTCTTTTAAGATTAAAATTCTCAGTGCCGTCAACCTCGGTACAAACGTTAGAAAAATGCGAGATTTCTGCGTGGAAAGACATCTTGACTTTATCCCATAACTCGAGATGGCCCTGCATTCGCTTGTGCAACGCTGTTCAAGGAGGAGAAGCTGATTCGTCCGTCCGGAGGGAAAGACCATCGGTCTCGGCCAGTGTCGCAATTGTACACCTCTGCTCAAGGATTTACATGCTGACCCGATCATTTACACGAATACGAGATCGTTTACCTCCCCTTCAATAAATGAGAAGCTGATCTCTCGCCTGACCTTGACGAAGCAGACGACAAATGGTGCTATCTCGAGCTGGGCGACGAACTGATTAAGGTTCTCTATGATAATTTTCCCGGTCAGTGAGTTTCGATTGCAATGAGACGATAAGGAAGATGCGTACACAAAATCACGATATTGGAAAAAAAGTTCTTGATTTCAGTTTTCTACCAATATCTCCATTCCCACAGTTAGAATAATTGTATCTTGATATGCGTGATATGAACATATACGATTTTACGACAATTTATTCGACTGGGACTACAATCGATCATGGTATGCAAGGGGGGAAGACGAAGTCATCACTCGGCATCTGACGTCTCGTAGACGTTCCTCTCCTTGAACTTGTCGTTGACGAGTTCCTTCGTCGCTTCTTTGTATCCTTCGAAGTCCACCGAATTCTGGAAAAAAATTAAAATCGATATTTGTCATCAGGAAGACGTTTGCAATTCCGTGTTTAGTGATTTGAAAGCCCGAATCACTTATACGAATGGCTAATAAACCTCGAAGACTCTGTCATTGCAAAAGGACTGAGCAAGTGTAAGGAAAAAAACATTTGATAGCTCTAGTGGTAATACGAGGGGAGATAACGAGCTCGTTATTCCTCCCAACGTATTGGCAAGCCTACTGCGTAGCCACATGCTTGGCTCTACGTCGGACGAGAGCTATGACGTCATGCCGCCTTTGATGTACCAAAGGCGGCATGACGTCATAACTCTCATCCGACGTAGTGCCACGTGCTCACCATGAGTTTCTGCACCTCGTGGGAACTCTCCATCTCCTCAATGCAAGTCAACTGCAAAAGTAATTTGTTTTGCGGAATTGGAAACTAATCCATTGTCCTTCAATTCTTTTCTACATTGTTCTCATTGGGGCGGGAAAACAACGAGAGCTAGAATTGACGTAAGTTCTAAGGTCATCGAAAATAAATCATAATAACTTTAAAATATTTTGCAACAAACCTTCAAAAGTTCGAGATCAAATTGGTCCGCGATTTTGATCTTCTGTACCACGCTCATCGCGCACTTGACAGACATCATGAACTGCTCCGCTCGGTCCATCACGTACTACCAATTAAATATTATTGTTGTATTTATGATTAATATAGACGGTAGACTTTTTGTGAAGTCTCGAGAAATAGTGCCGTACACCCCACCTTCCCTTTCTAAACATGCAGGTACAACGGGAGTACAAAATACATGCAGGATTCCCTTTTTTGGTGTTCGAACCTTGTTCTGGAATCGACCGGCCAGGAGAAGGACGCCCTCTACGACTCGATCTGCAATTCCATCGAACTAATTAATTGTTGTCATTAGTGTCATTATGCATGTAATCATTCCCTAAATCGCTGAGAAGGAAGAAAAAATATTGAAGAAGTTACCGGTGAGCTCGAAGGTGCTGGGGTAGATGCACAACAGATACTCGATGAATGTCTGCAAATTCATATCGTACATGAAATAGTTTATCAAGGCGCTCAATGAATATCAGATCAACTAGTCGTCTAAGTTGCCACGGTAATAAATAGGTGAAACATCTAATGGCTTGCTGAGTTAGCATCCGGCTAATTTTTTTTCCAATTTTTTTTGTTTTTGTAGAAGTCGTGTTTACATTGTATCCGACGTCGTTGATCTCGAACTCCTTCTTGCTCTGGTTGGCGGACTCGCCGTAGAAGAGCGAAGTGAAGACCGGAGAAGAGACAGCCAGAATCTGTAAATATAGAAAAGATTGATAATCCATCTTTGTATACGCCCGTGGAGCGTTCATGCCCTAAAAACGATGTCAAACAATGAAGATCAATTGATTTATTTCAATTACTTCTATAATAATATTAATAATAATATAAACGATCACCTCTTTCGAGACGTGAATCTTCCTGCCTGAGACGACGAGGACGACGCTGGACGTCGGCGACGGCACAGAGAAATCATACGAAATCTCGTGTCTGAAATAGGGTTGGCTTCGTGGGAAAATGACCGATCGATTTCCCACGAGAAGGCAGAATGATCCCCACTCATTCCCAATAATCTATGCAAAAGTGTGGGAAATTATTGGGAAATTGGGATTCCCACGATATGACTTTGAAACGAGTTTATGTTTTATCCGATTAAAACGCTGCACTGTATAGTCACTCCCGCAAGGATGCGGAGCTGCAACTCCGCGAGAGTCCAATCACCTCGGGTTGGAGGCTTCCTTCACCCCATATTTTAGATGTTTCTTGGTAAATTGTCGAACCAAAAAAATCACCTCTGGGCGTGGGCCACGGGGACGATGCCGAGGTGCGCGGAAAGGGCGGCGGAGGAGAGCATGTATGAGCTGGAATGGAGCATTAACATCTTACTATCCCTGTTGAAACCATAAAGGAATTCAATTACAGTATTCACTCCATAATTGCTATTGAAATGGAACGTGAAGCGGTTGTAGAGAACTATCGTTAGTAATTGAAAAAATGTGCATCAATAATAGATGCGACGGAGCGAGGGACGATACCGAATAGGGAGAGAGAGGGGCGACCGCACCCAATGAGAGAAAATGGAAGAAGTGAATGGAGAATGAAGAATCGATTACTTGTTATTGCCGCATTTGCATTCAAAGTGGGCAATTGTAAGTGCACTATTGCCTATTGGAATTTAGGGAAATATAGATGTGTAGTAAAATGGAAACATGTAAATATTTATTGTAGAACTTCAGAAACGCTGTCTCACAATACCAATGGAAATCAGAAATAGAAACAACACAATCTATCACATGTATCATGAGTCAGTGGAGGAAAAAACCACACCCCGGGAACAATTCCCGACTTTTATTTTTTGATTGGCTTCATATTGTGGTGGTAGCATACACTAGAGACAACTTCCCGAAAAATCTAGGTCATAGGTCCCAGATCCGGCTTTTAGGAATTTTCCGGTTTTATAGCCGGCTCTACCGTAACTTAGCTCCAAGTTATGCTACAGACGTGGCATTGGGCTCAAAATACGCAGAAAAATGAGTTGAACAACTTTTCTGTTGTGTGAAGCTGTGGGACTGCAAGTTCAAATAATATGGATTTTTAGTGATCGAAAATAGCGGTGATTCTTTGAAATTTACTCAAAATATCATTATGAAGCATTTCGACAGCCTCGATTTTGCTAGTTCGGGCATATGTATGAAGGGCATGGAAACGACTGGAGGGCCAATAATGGTTGTATGTATTTATCTTAGTCACTACTATTAATTACACGTCTAGTTCAATTCTAGAGCTGTGTAAATCCTAAGCAGGATGGTCACGAATTTTGCAAATTTGGGGGGTTGAAAATCGATTTTTTGAAGTGAAAAAATGTCGTGCTCTTTCAACGTCATCTAGCTTCTTTGATCGAGAAATGCTAGAAAATGACTGATCTTATCGATTGAAATGATAAATCTGCGAGATGAGAATTTTTCAAAAATTGACATCTCATGTTTTCGACCTTCGGAGCAAAATTGCGAAAAAAAGCCCCCACCCCCTAAAATTGCCGATTACTATTTTTCATATATGCCTAGCCCAATTCCACGTCTGTAGCACAACTTTGAGCTAAGTTACGGTAGAGCCGGCTATAAAACCGGAAAATTCCTAAAAGCCGGATCTGGGACCTATGACCTAGATTTTTCGGGAAGGTGTCTCTAGTGTATGCTACCACCACAATATGAAGCCAAACAAAAAATAAAAGTCTGGAATTGTTCCCGCAGACCTTCACTGGCCCGTGATACCTGTGCTATATGAGCCCGTTTGCCTAAGAATCGAGCAGATCCGAATGGATTCGGCACAGCAAAAAAATATCGATTCTCTATAACTCTGTGATTTGGGGTAATCGAATGTGCTCAAAACGATGGACACACTAATTTTGCACCAAGATCCTTCGTTGGCTCCAGACGTTGTCACGTCGAAACCACTTTTTTGAGTATATCTCCCCTCCGGAAAGTGCTAAAATTAGGCGATTAAGGTTCCCGGGGTAGAATTTCATGCTGATTACGCCTATCTACTTCATTTTTCATGAATTATTAAAATAAATTTTAGAAAATCAACTTTTATATATGTCCAAAGTCGGCTTAGTGAGTTACATGGTTGGATTCGCAGTGACAAGTGGATTCAGAATCTCTATTTTCGTCCATTTTGGCGCCAGGAAACCGAAAATTGAAAGCATTTAGTGAACGAATTCTGAGGAAAACGACGGGAGAAGGGCGAGAAAAGGGGTGCTCGAGAGATGGGAAGGGGGTCGTAAACTGCCAGAGGGGAGGGAGGGGAGATAGAGGGGAGAGGAAGTGTCGTTTGCCCCATAATTCGTTCACTAAATGCTTTCAATTTTCGGTTTCCTGGCGCCAAAATGGATGAAAATAGAGATTCTGAATCCTCTCGTCACGGCGAATCCAACCATGTAACTCACTCAGCCGACTTTGGACATATAAAAAAGTTGATTTTTTAAAATTTATTTTAATAATTTATGAAAAATGAAGTAGATAGGCGTAATCAGCATGAAATTCTACCCCAGGGAACCTTATCCACCTAATTTTAGCACTTTCCGGAGGGGAGATATAGTCAAAAAAGTGGTTTCGACGTGACGACGTCTGGAGCCAACGAAGGCTCGGTGCAAAATGAGTGTCACCATCGTTTTTAGCACATTCGATTACCCCAAATCACTGAGTTGTAGAGAATCGACAATTTTTTGCTGTGCCGGCTCTTGCTCGATTCTTACGCAAACGCGCTCATATTACTGTAAACAGCGTCATATGGTTAGATCCAAGAATGATATGCGAAAAACAATTGACAACTAATTAGCACGTAATGGAAAATCATTCTTCTCCGAAAATTCGATCCTGATTTCATAATAGTATTTTTGCTCTAATTTGCAGTAGAATGAGGAATCCGCATTCTTGATTACGAATTTACAGATATCGAATGGCTCATAATCAAGATGATTTATAGTTACAATCTCGAGGTTAGCATTCTGAAAATATTGCGTTCTTACTCATTATTGTCTTTACAGTCTGAATAAAATTTTAAATATGTTTTTATTTGGTTTTTTTTTAATTAGTGAGGAAGCAATTAATCAACAAATAGTATCTACCTTGATCTTTGTAATTAGCTCATCCTTCTCAATTACCATCCAGTGAGATATTATAGCAAATGTCCAGTCCACTTTTTTGATCGGAAGGCGAAAACGCATCTGAAATTATTGATATTCTTCAGAAAGAATGTCAAAAATTCTATTCACAATAAAAAGATTTTTATTCTTAAAAACTCACGAAAATCAACTCAATGAAATTGTCCGTAGTTACATAAATTGACTGCATGTAGAGCTTTCCGAAGCGGCAAATTATTGAGAGTAGCTCATCATTCGCATGAAGAGAAGTACTCTGCAATTTAGCAAAATATCAGGCTGGCGCATAAGTTTTTTCCAATTTCAACTTGTGAAGCTTTTCACATATTACAGCCTTTGGCTCTAATTGATTTTCATTTTGATTATTATGGGTGCATGGATACTCTCTTAAGCGCACTTTAGTACAGACCTATTGAGATCGCCTTGTGGCCATAGTGCGAGGTCAAAGTAGTCTCGACTACGAATTTCGGAATGACTTTAACAGGTTAGAGCTTTCCAGTCTGCAGTGATCAGGTGAAATCATCAACACTATCGTGAAGTGTGATGAACGTACATCACGAATATACATGCGAATCGTGTTTGGAGCAAATGACCTGCTCACAATAGGAGCTAATTCCAATGTTGGGTTCAGCTAAACGTGACCAAATTCACTTTCCCTCACCGTGATTTCGTTCGCTTTGCGGTATCGAAACCAAACCTATCTCAGCATACAGTTACTACCATGAGGAGTTTAAAATTGCGTTATTGTGGACATTCATCACTGCAACTAAAATCTGCAGTCATCAACATTTTTATGACGAAATTTGCACATCGAAATCAATGTATTTCACAGCTTCCTGATTAGATGATAGATAGAGATCCCACGTTTTTGTGTTCGTTAGCATCAGCTACCCTTGGCCTATTACTCAATAGCTTCACATAATGGCGGCATTCCTGTGCATTCAGAAAATGGACTCTAAAAATAATCAACAAAAGTCAAAATTTTGATCGGATAGACCAATAATCGGATTTTGGAAAAAAAACTCTTTTTGAAAAGGGGTTGATGCGATGTGTCAATTTTCACCAATGGTAAAGTAGCCCCATAGTGCAAGATTAAATCGCCCCTATAAACAAGCCAGTCTCTTTAGCACATAAGGCAAGAAAAATGAGATATCACGTGGAGTTTCTTTCCAGCTTGTATGATTAGTCACTCCCTAATTCTGTGATTAATTAGGCTAGCACCGATTTCAACCTACTATTTGAAAGTGCATTCAAGGGGCTTCTCAATAATGTATGTGAAGATGTCTAGCCAATTTTCCCTGCAAAACAAGAGCGCGCCCAAATTTTTCAATATTTATATGAGAAATTCACTTTTGGTTAACCTTTCATTTCTAGTATGATTTAAAAGCACGACACAATTCGCACATATCATAATAATTGTGAACTATACCCCTACATTATGCTACAAATTTGTACTGATATGATTTGAGTGGCGGTTCATAGGTGGCTTTGAAATTCACCTCCAAAATTGGAAAAAAACTTATGCACCAACCTAATATATAACCGCATTATGTTTATAACATTCGTATTTGCAAAGCTAATTACTCCTCTTAGTAAACAAATTACGTCAACGTTTTGCTTACAAAATAACAGGCCGCGAAGCAACATGCAGTCTGGTATATTCGTCTCACCGGGTGGTTCTTTCCATGATCGATAGAATAGTCGCCAAAGTGAGCTTTAGATGAGCTGAAGGCAGCGAGAAATTGTACGGTTAGCATTCGATCGATACGAGTGTTTTCAGGAATTATATTCTCTATTAGAGTGAGAGATTGCACGTTTGCAGCCAGTATGAATTGTGCAAGCCTGGAAAAGACAAATTACGAATGAACTATCACGTATGCCGCCTACCTTTCCGAAGTCATACCACGGCTAAAGGTTACTTCGTGGAAGGAGATACTCTTTAACGGATTGACTTGAATTATTTTGGAGCATTCAGTCAGCATTGCCTTGTCCACATATACCTAAAATATATTGCCAAATGATTGTGAATTAAGAAATTATATGTTACGTTATGGAGAGTCAGTTCGGAGAAACGATTTTTCTCGCATAATTCGTGTAGACTACAAAAAGCGACGGGGGGCATGGGTATGATCCGATAAGTTAGATCCATTTGATATTCTTTCTTTTTGGGATACGTTCTCGAAATCTGAAATGAAAATGCATATATTTGGTGATTCCTCGCGGATTTACTCACGGTGTATTCACACTCGGGATAATATGTTTTGCTTGATTGCTTGACAATTCTGTTTCCCTCTCGGTAGCCAAGACGTGTGATTTGATAGGCGAAATTAATCCCGTCTCTCGAGGTAACGTAGAACGAGTGGGCGGAGTCAGTCTAAACAAATGAAATCAACGCAATAATTATGAACAAAAATTTCACCTGCACGATAATCATTTCGTCAGCTTCGTTTTTCAGTTCTTCGAATTGATGATTATTTGCTAATGTTTTCATCTTTTGGCTGACGCACTTCATTGTGTCCAAGCTCTCCCTTAAAACATATGTGTCAAGAAAAGTTGGCAATTTTGTGCAAACCTGTCTAGAAATGAAAACACCGATAGAATGCAGTCGTCGATCAGATTGGAAAGCAAATCCTGCAAAAAATAGTAAATAAAATATTTCTCATCCCGCTTCCCAATGCCTATCACTTCTTTGACATCGGGGCAAGATAAAATTCTACTCTCATATTTTGCAAAAAAATTTAAGCTTGGTAGCCGTTTTATATTGCAAACAAACTTTAATATTTACCTCATCTCCAGTGATCGATGAACTAGCAAACAGCTTCCGGCGTTTGTCACATTCTTTTTTCTCCACTGGCAGACAGCGTTTCATTTCTGACAATTCATCGAATTAGGCAAGTGGCAACAATATATGAGACGAATCGCGAGAGAATCGACCATTTTAGGGGGGTAGGCGGCAGTGAAATTCAAAATCAACCACTCCCTCTACAAAGTTGGCACAGAGTATTTCAAATGATACTCTTTCAAACTGCGTCGTCAGAATTTTGATAACTGTCGTCATCTTCGAGATTCAGAAGCCCAAACATGGTACTATCACTTTTCGGAAGTCAAATCGGGCGCATTTAATTAATCATAACATCGTCTAAATTAAAGATAGAAGGCCGTTCTTTGCTTAGAATGAAAGAGGATATCCAGGGCTACAACTTTCATGTTGACCATGTCATTCGCAGTGCATGCTCCTGTGCGGGGCTGTCGGTCGGACTAAAAATGTCGAATTTTTTCAAATCGGAAAAACCCACATAAGTTATTATGCGGAAGTTATAGTCCCTACAGGTGACTAACTTTTCGCCAAAAATCAGACAAATCGTGAAGATGAAAAAAAAGAGCTCGCACTTTAGTGGGGTGGTCCCAAAATGGGTTCCAGACAGAGAAACTTCCAAAAGTTTAATTGGCTGCTATCGGGCTCAAATACATCCACAATCATCCAAAACAACATTTCAAGTTGTTTCCCCAATTGTTGTAACATATGAAATGTTCAGCTCATCATGCTCTACAATTCTAGCCATGAGGCGGGACCCTACGACCATTTTGGCCGAAATTACAGTTTTGCGCCTTTCCGTAGATTCATCGCATGAAATATCATGTTTACAGGTGCCCTCTTTCTTTCACACGTTTCAAGGGATGTTCCTACACTACTTGGAACCGATTTAGCGCAATAGCACCCATCCCATAGGTTGTTGAAGGTAAAAATATTGATTTTCTAATTTGAGGTCATACTGTAGTTTTTGGCCATTTACAGTGTTACAACAATTGGGGAAACAACTTGAAATGTTGTTTTGGATGATTGTGGATGTATTTGAGCCCGATAGCAGCCAATTAAACTTTTGGAAGTTTCTCTGTCTGGAACCCATTTTGGGACCACCCCACTAAAGTGCGAGCTCTTTTTTTTTCATCTTCACGATTTGTCTGATTTTTGGCAAAAAGTTAGTCACCTGTAGGGACTATAACTTCCGCATAATAACTTTTGTGGGTTTTTCCGATTTGAAAAATTTCGACATTTTTAGTCCGACCGACCGCCCCGCACAGGAGCGTGCACTGCGAATGACATGGTCAACATGAAAGTTGTAGCCCTGGATATTCTCTTTCATTCTAAGCAAAGAACGGCCTTCTATCTTTAATTTAAACGATGTTATGATTAATTAAATGCGCCCGATTTGACTTCCGAAAAGTGATAGTACTATGTTTGGGCATCTGAATCTCGAAGATGACGACAGTTATCAAAATTCTGACGACGCAGTTTGAAAGAGCATCATTTGAAATACTTTGTGCCAACTTTGTAGAGGGAGTGGTTGATTTTGAATTTCACTGCCGCCGAGTAGTCGATTCTCTCGCGATTCCTCTCATATTATCAAATAGTGCACGACAATTTTCTTTGGCAATTGGTTGTGAATGGTGAGATATAACATCGTTTCAAAAAATGCAATTTTTGAGAGGCCTGAACTCCTTTACTGATGTGTTCAGAATTTAAAGTAATGAAAATTATAAATAAGCGTATCGGAGAATATGCAAGACA
The DNA here is from genome assembly GCA_036245805.1 of Pristionchus mayeri. Lineage (NCBI taxonomy): Eukaryota > Metazoa > Nematoda > Chromadorea > Rhabditida > Neodiplogasteridae > Pristionchus > Pristionchus mayeri. Next base: position 16,016,508 of record BTRK01000002.1, read on the forward strand.
GATGATGTGATACGCGAGCCATCTTCATGGTTGTAAAGTTGTCGTCGGAAGGGCGGAATCCAAATTATTGAGGCAGTCAAGCCAGAAGGCTCTGAACAATTGTATCTTGCACGCAATTGATGACTATACCAACACTGCCAGGGGGATTCAATTAAAAGGAATGAGTGATTATCGAATGATCTTCCGGATTCACAGAGAAAATGGGCGGAGCGTACTATAGTTGGAAGGTCAAATATCCCGAGGGTTGCTCGATTGCGGAAATGCAAAAGATGTGAGAGAAGTACATTGCTCGAAAATTTTAGAAGTAGGGGCTGTGGAAGGCGTAGGAACATGTTTGTCAGATAAAGAAAGGACTCTGTGTGATAAGGGGATCAGGGAGATGCAATAGTAGAGCATGGAAAATGGCTAGTGTTGTAGAGGAAAAGGAGCAACAAGATTCGGAAAGCAGATAACACAATGGAATTGTGCACAGAGATGAAATCGATGATAACTAAGCAATCCATAGTAAATCCATCGTGGCGCAGTCCGATTTTTTCTCTGGCCAGCCTCACTTTTTCACTATCTTTTCACCCCTTTTCCTCAGCATGAGCACGGAAGTCTAGCAACGAGAGTAGGGAGGAGACTAGCAACATTCTTTCCCAAATCTTTTTTATTTCGATTTACATTTCGACTCCCTCAGTTGGAATAAGTCTGTGATGAAAGGCGTGATATGGACATGCAGAATACGGAATGAGTTTATTCTACAAGCATCGCTTGTTGAGACGAATATGACAGTGAAGATGGAGACGAATCATTCGGAATCTCCCTTGACCTCTCGGCCTTCACTCGGCATCGGACAGTTGTTCGGCCTCCAGCCTGTCATCGATCCGCTCATCTGAGAATCCCTCGAAGTCGGCGGATGACTGGAACAATTGCTTTGTTTTCGAAATTTGTCACCATGGAGAAGTATCCAAAAATATGTTTTTGCGATTCACAAAGCGCTAATCACATGCCACTACTAAAACAGACTATCTGAGAGAATCGAAATAGACTTGGCACAGGTCGAAAATTAGAATTCGTTCTGACTACACCAGTAGGTAGTACTCGACTAGTAAAACCGACGAGCATCACCAGAATTTCGATCCGCGTCCGCGTCCGCGCGGGAGCGGATGTTAAACAAAAATACTGAAAATTCGAACTTTTTTAAAAACGATCCCAATCGATTCAGAGGTAGGGGCGCTGCATTCCTTGACAAATTCTAAGACTTTTTTACTTCGGGGAATTTTTCGATCAGATTCCATCTAGCTCCGGAAATCGATAATTTCACTTTTACTTCGGACATGAATGCCATTCCCCAAAAATTTTACAAGAACTCCCCTAAATATTATTGGTGATATAGTATTTGCTTGAGGCGATACATACCTCAGCAAAATGACGCGTTGGATAAGGACACGTAAGTTAGTTAAAATAATTTTTTATGAATTATGGTGTGGTTTTTGGGTTACGGTAAGTGAGTGCAAAAGTTGGACGACTTTTCCCAATTTTCGAAAATGATCAGAAATTAATTTTCTGATCGAAATACATCTATTTCTCACCTGATATACCATCCCCGGAATAAAAACACCGGTGAGGTCCATGACCCCCTACTCATGGGTGCGCGCCTCCTGTCACATTGCACGTATAGGGGGTCATGGTCCAAAATGCGTGTGGAGTCGATGTTGGGCCAACCCTAAGTATCATCACAGGCACCACCTACAGACATCCCATATTCAGTTGAAAGCTACCGTACTCCGATCAACCGCATTCTAAATACTGTAGACACAACACGTGAAGACAGACGCGCTCACGCTGGCTTTATAGGGGTCGGGCACTAATGGAATATCTTTCCCACGCCTGTAGTAATCCGTTTACTGTAACCTTGATACGGTAACGCTAGCTCACTATCACGGAACGACATTATTGCAACGTAGGTATTGCGCATGTGATGTTTTGGTAGGAAATTTTAAGCATAATTTATTTCTAACTTTTCAACTGGAAATCATTACCGATTGAAGTAGCACACCTGCTTTTGAAATCTCTTGCCAAGCTTATGGGTTGCTGGAATTTCACTAATTTATTGGTTTAATTAACTGTGAATAATAACTATAGAGTTCAGACCATTTATGCCAATCCTCTTGTGCTTCTCGTCAACGAATGTTTTCATGCGATACGCGCTATTAAGTCGGTGGAAATTTGAGCGCTGTGGACTATTCCTTCGTTCTTATTTTCTGAGCAACACGCTGCGCTCTCCGGTTCTGAAACGAAGACATATAGTTTAAGCGGAAGGTCTCATTGCAATTAGGGAGCTTTTTATATTCAGGAGGGGAACGTTCCCAGCGGGCGATGGGGGAGCCTGCGGCGCGGGCGAGAGAAGATTACACGAAATCTCTCGTCTCCCTTTCTCGTCCAGACAGCTGACTCGACGGGAGAGGGAGACTAGAGATGGAGCAAACTCAATTAGAGAGGAATGGTGGAGGATGAGGGGTGATAGGAGAATGGCGGAAAAAGTACGCGTAGGCAACAACATACAAGATGATTAAGTGGAAGGTCTCTCTGGAAGAAATAGATATATTTCTCATTTCCATCTGAACGCGAAGCTGACAACAATCGATCGCACGCCCGCAAACGCTCCCTCAACAAGATAGAGGCAGCGGACGAAAACAAACCGCTCGGCCTCTAGTCTTTTATCGCTTTTCTTTTTTTCTTTGAAAACTCTGCTCACATGAACGTATCTGACTACATTTTTGTTTGTTTATCTGTATCAATTTTCTCGTTTATACCGCTTTCTTGTTTTCTATTCGTCTATAATATTGTTTATTTTGAGATTAAATTATTGTAGACGATGAAAACTCTTCCGTTTTTCATTCTAACTCTATCGATTCTACATGAACTGAAATGCCATCCTCCCGCATTCTCAACCGACAGGGAGGTAAGAAATTTCTATTGAAAGGTTTCCAAAAATGAGCATTTCAGCGGCTTAAAAACAGCGGACTTTCATGCTTCTTCGCAGTTGAGCGATACTCAATCTCGAATACCCGTAAACGAATTGACTCGACTGCGGTTTCCACCACGTGTACTGGTAGCTCAAAGAAGTACGATTAGCTTTAATAGTTAAATAGTATTTGAATATAAGGACGTTTGAGTAATGGTCGAGCAAATGGGCCTAAAAATCTAGATTCTGCATAACTACGTGATTTGGAATTCTCGAAGATTCCCTAAACACCTTTCAAATCTTCACTCATAGACCTAAATGTCTAAAGTGCTAGGCCAGTGTCAATTTGGGCGGATTCAGTCCGGAGTGTCCACCTTTCGCCAGACATATTTACCTGCGTGATCTAGTCACGACTACCAATTCCCCGACCCCAATGGGTAGGCGCCTTGGTGAGGCGGAAACGGTGTCACGGCCGGGACTCGAACCCGGTGGGATGGAATGGGAGGGCGCGCCATATATCACTACATCACTTCCTCCCACTAATGACAACTCGGTTCAAAATAGAGATATGAATGTAAAATTGTCAGAATCTCTTATGGTTGTCCAAAGCTAGGTCATGGATATGACGGCGTCGAAAGTCCAACATTGCAGACACTCCTTCTTTAAGCCATGTGAATCACTACCCCCAATGTACGAATAGCGAATTGAGAATTGTGTACTGTGCTAGGACCCTCAGTATCTGATCCACTTTCATCAAACGGTAACTTTCAGTAACTTTCATTTACCTATATCTATCTAAAAACAAGTTTTAAACTCATCATTTCAGACTTGGTACCCTTCTTGGACCGACCCGTATGGAACTCTATGGAACTTCCTCGAAAATGGACCTCGCAATGACTCGAGGAATGGCATTCTATTCGAAAAATGAGGAGGAGCTAAGGCAATTCGCTGACTTGGACATCTGTGAGCACCATGAAAAAGAGTTGCTTACTCAATGGTCGACAAAACACATCAAGGTCAAGACAATCGGTGAGAAAGTGTGGAAAAATAAGTGCTCTTGAATTCGGGAATCTTCAGGCGAAACACATCATCAAAAGTGTAGCTTTCCAATAATCACTGGAGAACCTCATGATGCTTTTGCTGAGAAAGAAGATAGCCATACACACAATGTTCAAAAAGAAGAAGCCCGACTCTTCACGGAGGCTACTGGCCACCACATTCATGTGGGAACTCGTTAGTAAATACCACTCTATGAGAATTCCAAAAAAACAATTTCAGCTATTTGTGCGGATCACCATAAGATGATCACAGGAATTATTGAAGACTACAAAAGTGGTGATATGGATTGGAGCCCGTCCAACGAAGAGCCAGTTCCCACTTTTTCGCCCATTGAGTTGATCACTTTTTCGCCCATTGAGCTGTGTATGCTCTTGCGGAAGCATTACATCTCGACAAATACATCCCGAAGGATCCATTCTCGGGCTTAGCCCCGGATACGAAGAGAAAGAAGGCGGATGATGGGTTCAAGATGTTTCGTGCTGTGCTAACTGGACTCGCTCCTGGGCACGAGACTGAACTGTACCCAATGATAGAGAGGAAATTCCATCCTCGTAACTGGGATTGCCACCTCGAGCACAACTTCGATGATGTGATGAGAGTAGTTGCTGAGCAGTACATGCTGGCTCCTACTCATCGCCTCCAAGAATTCACTCTGGCTCTCATTGCTGGTCAATTCCCTCAGGGAATCCTCCTCCACTACATCCCTAACCTCTCTGTGTATCGATACCAAAAGGCGAGAAGAGTTGCTCGATCTGGGAAGTTCTATTCAATGACTGTGGACCATCAGATCTATGAGAGATACGACACTATTGCTGTTAATGGACTAATTTCTCTGATAACGAGGTATACATAGGTTCAAGAGCAAGCGATGAAATTCACTTTCAGCCCTCTTGTTCTAATAGGCCTTCCTTGGGGGGAAAAGACTGTGACAACATCGAGCGGCGAAGTGCTGACGATACCTAACACTGTGCGAATGATGAGCCAGGCGGAAATAGTTCGCCAGTTTCCTCTGTTCATGGCAGCACAAGGCGAGGGAGACCATACTCTGAGTTCTTCTTCGATTATTCGTCTCCTCAATTCTCTCCCTGCAACGGCTTCTCACTCAATGACTTGCGTTGACAGCTTTCTCGCCAAAGCCAATTATGTACGATATAAATTGCTTTATTCAATATGACAAAGCTTTTAAGGCATTCGAGGATTTATTGAGAATAGTCGATCGTCTCCATGAAATGGCTATTCTCAATAAAGACGCGAAGATCGATTGGAGGTGAGTGCGAAAAGGGGCCATCAACTTAGAATCCCGAATATTCACAGAAACAATATTCTCGAAGACCAGCTATATCTCAAAACTGACTTCAAGCTTCACTTGAAACACGAGTCCCTGATAGCGAACCATTGCCTAACGTTCGCTCTCTCCGACCCGGACGATCCGGCATTCCGCAAAACTGAAGATCATCAGCATACGGAGCAATGCCCGAGATGCACGCACTTGTCGAAGTCGTTCACGTGAGCATAATAGAGATTACATCGATCAATTGTTATTTCAGAGAACTCTTGGAAGTAATTGCTGATGCATCTGCTGCTTCTACTTCTGATTCGATGAAGAAGGAATTAGCTGAAATGCATTTCCGAGTTAAATCTCATCAGGAGATCATCAAGAGACAACGGAAAGGTACGCCCCTACTCTAAGGTATCAATAAGTATCCTTCTCTAGATTCGTGCTGCGTTCACTAGCCTAGAAAGAGAAGGAATCATTGACAAGATGGAAAATCGACAATGCCTAGTGACTGCTGACTTCGCTACAAAGTTTCTCTCAGCATACTACTGGCAGGAGCAGAGTCTCTTCTTCGGCCAGACTGGACATTCGTGGCACTTCTCCCATTCTCTCTGCAAGCTAGAGGATCAATTCATCCAACATACTTTCATACACTTATTAAAGACCGAGCGCCAGGTATTAAAATCTTTCTTGTAAATTACAATGACGATTTACAGGACAGTGTGACCGTCTCCCATGTCCTCGATCACGTGGCTGGAGAACTGAAATCTGTCGGGGTTGAGAAGATCCATCTTCGCTCCGACAACGCCGGTTCGTTATATCAGAATTCAAAACTGATGACGTTTATTAAGTTGATGCATCAAATTTTTCCATTTTAACATTGCTTTTTTATTGTTTCCTGATTCAGCAATCATTGAGGCACGCCTCTACAGAGGCGCGCTACTATCCACTGCTTCGCAGCTATTATGCTAATATAATCAAACTCCTCGTCTCTTCTTTTTTCTAAAAAATCAATTGGCAATTTTTTTTCGATCTGATATGAGTATATTCGTTTTTATTTGAGCGATATTCGAGCAAAGTTCTACGAATGCCAAGTATCCCCAAACTTGAGCAATATGGCGAGGGCAGCATGTTAAATTAGTCGAAAAAAGGTTTAAAATAACTCGGAAAAGAGGAGATGACAAAAGTAGACATTTTGCTGTCATTTTTTGGCAAAAATGTTCGGCACGATACATATTCTGATGATAAAATTAACTGGTTATCATACTAATAATGTGCGCTCATTGAGTGAAGAACTCTCGAAATGACTAATCGTAGCATACTTAATTTTAATATGATATTAGCATCTACGCAAGTTTCACTTTTTTGTGATATTACGGGTTTGTCCTGGCATTGCTATTCGCAGAGTACAGACTATCAAAAGACAGGCTTAGTCGACCTACTCAACGACTTTGATTCAACATTGTGGTTTTAACGCTGAAAGTTTTGGCTACTACACATGGTATACATGAGAGTATTAATTCGCCCGCTGATAAAAAATAACTAAATGAAAATCAGTCCAATGAAAAATGCAGGACACGACCAAATGTAAAAAATGTGAAAATCAGCAAAAAACTTTTTCATCAACCTAATACTACACTTACAAGTGATGGCCATGCCCAATTTGTTTATTGTTCAGAATGCTACCACTCGGCTGCCACACTCGGAAGCATCCCTGAAATAATGGAGACGACGGGCCTGAAGATTGGATCGTGGAGCTTCAGTGAGTCGCAAAATGGGAAAGCGGCTCCCGATCGGATGACTGCAACGGCAAAGGGTGTCCTTCGCCGTTACTTGGACAGTGGGAAAGACATCAAGGATCTTCACGACATGTTCCTTGGCCTTACTTCTGGGAAGGGAATGCGAGGTGTCACTATCTACGAGGCCTCAATTGAATCCCCAAGCAAAGAAGAGAAGAACACCTTCAGGATCCCCGGTATTTCCGACATGGGACATTTCCATTACGAGGTGGATAGTGATGGAAACGTCACTATGCGGTACTGGAAGTACCATGGTATTGGCCCAGGGAAGACTATCACGAATCTGAAGGCCAATAAGGGCGCAATGGATATCATCGCCACGGGTGGTCGAGTACTTATCACGCCTGGACTAGGCGAAGAGGAGATGGAACGACTGAGGAATAATGAAGAGACTCTGTTTTGGATCAACGACATCAATCGCAACTCTATTGATGAACCGTTCGACGTGGATGATGATGCCGACGAGCCCATTGTCACCCCGCCCAAGCAGTCCCTTCGAACAGTGAAGCAAGACGTGGAACGTGGAACTATCGAGAATAATTAAGAGCTTGAAGAAAGGAAATGAATCAAATGATTTCGCACGCACCCTCTGTTATGGCGCGGTCAGTGTCACCATTTAGACGCATTTTCTAGAAAGACAAATATACTGGCAGCACCATTGTTGTTCGTGATTGGGTGCGTTAAATGTAGCAGTTATTAGTATCGAACGCTGACAAGAACGGGCGAATTTGCGAAGAAAAAATGCGAGAATTGGCGGATGATCGCATAGCATGTGAAATCAATGATCACAATGGATTTACAATTTGCCAGAAATGGACAAAAACGCTAATACGAGCCGAGCATTACAGAAGAAGAAGATCGAGAAAAGACTAGAGGCCGAGCGGTTTGTTTTCGTCCGCTGCCTCTATCTTGTTGAGGGAGCGTTTGCGGGCGTGCGATCGATTGTTGTCAGCTTCGCGTTCAGATGGAAATGAGAAATATATCTATTTCTTCCAGAGAGACCTTCCACTTAATCATCTTGTATGTTGTTGCCTACGCGTACTTTTTCCGCCATTCTCCTATCACCCCTCATCCTCCACCATTCCTCTCTAATTGAGTTTGCTCCATCTCTAGTCTCCCTCTCCCGTCGAGTCTGCTGTCTGGACGAGAAAGGGAGACGAGAGATTTCGTGTAATCTTCTCTCGCCCGCGCCGCAGGCTCCCCCATCGCCCGCTGGGAACGTTCCCCTCCTGAATATAAAAAGCTCCCTAATTGCAATGAGACCTTCCGCTTAAACTATATGTCTTCGTTTCAGAACCGGAGAGCGCAGCGTGTTGCTCAGAAAATAAGAACGAAGGAATAGTCCACAGCGCTCAAATTTCCACCGACTTAATAGCGCGTATCGCATGAAAACATTCGTTGACGAGAAGCACAAGAGGATTGGCATAAATGGTCTGAACTCTATAGTTATTATTCACAGTTAATTAAACCAATAAATTAGTGAAATTCCAGCAACCCATAAGCTTGGCAAGAGATTTCAAAAGCAGGTGTGCTACTTCAATCGGTAATGATTTCCAGTTGAAAAGTTAGAAATAAATTATGCTTAAAATTTCCTACCAAAATATCATCACATGCGCAATACCTACGTTGGAATAATGTCGTTCCGTGATAGTGAGCTAGCGTTACCGTATCAAGGTTACAGTAAACGGATTACTACAGGCGTGGGAAAGATATTCCATTAGTGCCCGACCCCTATAAAGCCAGCGTGAGCGCGTCTGTCTTCACGTGTTGTGTCTACAGTATTTAGAATGCGGTTGATCGGAGTACGGTAGCTTTCAACTGAATATGGGATGTCTGTAGGTGGTGCCTGTGATGATACTTAGGGTTGGCCCAACATCGACTCCACACGCATTTTGGACCATGACCCCCTATACGTGCAATGTGACAGGAGGCGCGCACCCATGAGTAGGGGGTCATGGACCTCACCGGTGTTTTTATTCCGGGGATGGTATATCAGGTGAGAAATAGATGTATTTCGATCAGAAAATTAATTTCTGATCATTTTCGAAAATTGGGAAAAGTCGTCCAACTTTTGCACTCACTTACCGTAACCCAAAAACCACACCATAATTCATAAAAAATTATTTTAACTAACTTACGTGTCCTTATCCAACGCGTCATTTTGCTGAGGTATGTATCGCCTCAAGCAAATACTATATCACCAATAATATTTAGGGGAGTTCTTGTAAAATTTTTGGGGAATGGCATTCATGTCCGAAGTAAAAGTGAAATTATCGATTTCCGGAGCTAGATGGAATCTGATCGAAAAATTCCCCGAAGTAAAAAAGTCTTAGAATTTGTCAAGGAATGCAGCGCCCCTACCTCTGAATCGATTGGGATCGTTTTTAAAAAAGTTCGAATTTTCAGTATTTTTGTTTAACATCCGCTCCCGCGCGGACGCGGACCCGGATCGAAATTCTGGTGATGCTCGTCGGTTTTACTAGTCGAGTACTACCTACTGGTGTAGTCAGAACGAATTCTTATTTTCGGCCGGTGCCAAGTCGCTGAAGAAATATGTTGATTTTCTCAGATAGTCTGTTATAAGACATTCTTTCAATTATTTTAATTCAACACTGCCACTGATGGATAGAAAGTTATTGCCAGTAAATGCACGCTCATTCTTGATAGAGGGTCGCAAATTTGCAGAATTATCAAAGTTACCGTTGATTCCGCCCGTCGTCGGGTAGACTGCCCAGAGGTACAGCTTGAAGGTCTGCAAAAAATATTATTGTATTTAAAATATTTCATAATCGAATTCCATAAATGAATCACAAATCAACTAGATGTCTAATTTCCCCCGGTACTACATTCACAGATGAATGTTCAAATTGCTTACTGCGATAGTATGCGAAGCGCAAGCCAATTTTCAACAAAATCTAATCCCTTTGATTGCAAATTGGATTTTACAGAAAAAAAATCAAATTGTTAATTTTAGAAGTCACTTTCACCTCGTAGATGACATCCGTCCGTCCGAACTCCGTCTTCCCTTTCTCGGCGGAATCTCCAAAGAAGAGATCCATGAAGATCGGCGAGGAGGCAGCCAACAACTGTAAAGAAGAAAACGATACTTGTAACTAATTATGCAATACTTCAATTTGTTTCTACAAGAGCAACTCAATTGTTTCTGTGATAATCATATGAATTATTTGATAATGTAATCAATAACCTGCTTCGAGACGTGCAGCATCCTGCCCTCGACGACGACGATGGCGTCCGCGATGGGCGAGGGCACGGAGAAGTCGAATGAGATACCGTCGCTGGAATACATTTCAGTTTTTATACAAGTAGTACCGCTCTGACACTTCCGCAAAGATGAATTTCGAGAAGAACGCCAGGCTATCGCGGTGTTACAATATTGTTAATATTAGGCTACCTCATGGTGCTCTCGTAGTTGGTCGCGTGAGCGGAGGAGGACATGGTTGGACAACTGGAATAGGGAAGAGGTGTAGTAGACATACAGTATCGATCATAAGTATTCGCCCAACATTTCGGAGCCCTATAATTTTTGAACCGATTGCCAGATCAGTCTGAAATTTTAACTGTAGATAGATAATTTATCGGGAAATGCGATGCACTTATAGGCAAATCATGAAAAGTTTTCGCTCTTGCATAGTGATGACGCAATAACAACACACTTTTTCGAAATGGATTATTTCCTCGGAGAAATTTTTCGTGCTTACCGGACTTTCTGAGGGTTGAGAGGTGCCATATGGCTATCCAGAAATCAATTTTCAAGTTGCTGCGACTTCGCACCGAGTTGATGCAGCCGCTGCAAATTCGAGGCTGCAAACTCATAACTTTGGTTCTAGGAAAGCTAGGAACTAGTGCAAAGAAGAAAAATGATCCTTGTAATGATCCTAGATGATCCTGAAAGTTTGGCATCGATCGCTCATCATTTGCTCTCAAGGCATAAAAAAGTTACTTTTTCTGATGCCCCGACTTTGGCCGAGTACCGTTTCAATGCCGAATTTGCATAAAATGTGATTCCAACTCAGAAATGTTCAAAAACCATCGAAGAATCGATTCCCAACTTTTGGTAGGGTTAGCTTCACTTTCCAGTCCGTGGCGTTCGATCTTAAGACGCGCGCTCCTCTCAGAATGAGCGCGTCTCTCTTCACACCGCTCCCTCTCCATTCTCTCTCCGTGCAGGGAAATGATGTACGCTCGAGAGGAGCGCGCGTCTTAAGATCGAACGCCACGGTCTGGAAAGTGAAGCTAACCCTACCAAAAGTTGGGAATCGATTCTTCGATGGTTTTTTGAACATTTCTGAGTTGGAATCACATTTTATGCAAATTCGGTATTGAAACGGTACTCGGCCAAAGTCGGGGCATCAGAAAAAGTAACTTTTTTATGCCTTGAGAGCAAATGATGAGCGATCGATGCCAAACTTTCAGGATCATCTAGGATCATAACAAGGATCATTTTTCTTCTTTGCACTAGTTCCTAGCTTTCCTAGAACCAAAGTTATGAGTTTGCAGCCTCGAATTTGCAGCGGCTGCAGCAACTCGGTGCGAAGTCGCAGCAACTTGAAAATTGATTTCTGGATAGCCATATGGCACCTCTCAACCCTCAGAAAGTCCGGTAAGCACGAAAAATTTCTCCGAGGAAATAATCCATTTCGAAAAAGTGTGTTGTTATTGCGTCATCACTATGCAAGAGCGAAAACTTTTCATGATTTGCCTATAAGTGCATCGCATTTCCCGATGAATTACCTATCTACAGTTAAAATTTCAGACTTATCGGGCAATCGGTTCAAAAATTATAGGGCTCCGAAATTTTGGGCGAATACTTATGATCGATACTGTAGGGGCTTGCAGATAACTACCGTGAGTAACAGCAAACGTTGCATAAATTATCGATGCGAAGGAGCGAGAGACGATACCGAATAGGGAGAAGGAGATGGTCGATCGCACTCGATGAGAGAAAGTGGAAGAAGTGAATGGAGAATGGAGAATCAATAAAGTTGTTATTGCCGTATTTGCATTCAAAGTGGGCAGTTGTACGTGCACTATTATCTATTAAATTTAGCGAAATATGGATGTTTACAAAAATCAAAAATATGCAAATATCAGAACGTAGTTATAGCAGCTTCTTCGAAACAGAGCAAGTACGGACGAGTATCTCACAAGAGTATGGAAGCTCGATAAGGAGAGGGACTGACATCGAACTCGGAGAATTAAAGGGAAAGAGACGAAGAGAGCGATAAAGAACAGTAAAATATTTCTTCGGGGGGGCAATCTTATCCATATTCTTTCACTACTTCCACAATCGTGCTCTTTTTCTCTATATTTCTGAATTATTGGTATGATTTTTGACAATTTTCCTGTTCTTCGTCATTTGATTCATTTATCGTCGATATTGTTACTATCAAGTTGACAAGCTGTTCTCGAAATAAGAAACAATTCTCAGCTCCTCCCTGTATATCCCCTTCTGGCTTCTCTCTTATTTGACATTTTTGTACACCATGATTTACTCATCATATTGTATCTATTTGGCCTACCCTAGTTCACTGATAAACTCAGTTCTCCACAAATTAATATCAAGGAAACGATCTGAATATATTTTCTGTAATCAGGTAATGAACAATTTCTACGACCATATCGAACCACGAACTAAAATTTACAATTTCTGCTGCATACAGTCGCGCCAGAAAGTGAGTAGACGTATAGCGAAATGTCACTTCGCTACTACAATTCATTCATAAAATAATCAAAATAAATAATCATATCAAAAAAAAATATATTCATTTTACGATTCACTCTCCATAACGCAGTCATACTGTAGCCAAGTTCGCCGCGGCCTCTCGGCGCCTTTTTTCTTCCCTTCTATTTATTTGAACTTTCCCGCGTTCCTCGAAGCCATTCCAATATGTTCCGCCTTCATGAGCGTCATAAAAACGGCCGCGACTCGCGATGATTCTTTTTTTTCTAAAAAACGACTCTCGGCGAAGCTCACGTCGCTTTACGTCCCTTTCCTTTTTTTTTCTTCAACCATTCACTAGGCTCACTTGCCTAATTCTCATCATCATTGCATTGCTTTACTTGCGTGCGGTCACACCGTTTCACTCGTTTCCTTTCACGTTCCAATTATCATCACGTTCCTTGTCAGGCAGACTACAACGGCTGCAAAGGAACTCACCACACCTCTCCACCACCGCCCACTGCACACACACACGACCACCACGGTTGCCAAGGATCGAACCTAAGGTACCGTTCCATTCATTCCACCAATCAATATTCCCACTTCAATCTCAATTTTGACCATAGTCGTTTCTTCCATATTTTCCCTTGTAAATTAAAGTAAATAAATATATTTTATTATCACCCCTTTGCCTTTGCCTCACACCACAAAGACACGAAAATTGTCTACATGGTGCATCGGCTTTTTTAAACAATCCTAGCCATAATTATCAAGTCCCGCGTGGCCCAAAAGCATTCTACCACCAGTCACTCCATTTTCGCTCAGAAGCATTCCCAAACCAATCACAATTGATTTTGCAATCCCTTCCTCTGTCAGCACCCGCCGCTCTCGCAAAATGGGTGAAGTTTTCGTGTCAGATTTCACTAACGACTACGACAAACTCTATTCCCTTCTCGATGAGCTCAAGCCACTTTTCGACAAAATCAATCTCGAAACATCGACTGCCCCAGATTTCGAGTCTAAACGATATCCAGTCACTGAGCTCCCACATGGTCACTACCATTGGTGACGCCGAAGAAATCATCACCAGTTATGCAGAAATCGCCGAGTCGATCGAAGCGAGAATCGAAGAAATGGCCAAGAAGATCGAGAACAATGAGAAAGCTGGAAAGCAGAAGAACCATTACGACCAAGTAAAGAAGGCCGAGCATGGATCGAGCGGTCTTCCGATGGGCGCAGTCAGTTTGGCTTCTCTTCTCAAAAGTAAAGAGTCGAAATACGAAAATACCCTCACTAGATCGATACGACGCGTTCGCGCAGTGTCGATGCTAGGAAATTTCGTTGACCAGGGCGCATCTCTCAATCAGCCTTCCCCTCAGTCTTTCGCACCTACGCCCAATCAAAACGCATTCACCGAGCAATCATCCCCTCCCTCCCCTGTCACTCAGTCTCATCCCGCGCATGTCAGCCAGGGGGGAAATAGTAGTATCATCGACAGCCGTTCACTTACTGCTGTTCCCTTCCCGCCAGCAACTGGCACTCGGGAATCAACTCTCACTCATATTTCATCACCCAATGCAATTATTTCGTCATCGACGGAATCACCTCCCCCACTCGATTCAGTGTCGCATAGGCCTAGCCTCTCACTTCCACCCATCAGACTCGAGACTTTCGACGGCAGTGATATTACTCGATGGTCCGCCTTCAAGTATCAGATTGAGTCCCTCATTATCAACCAGCCACACTTGTCAGAAGTAGAAAAGATTTTCCACATTCGCTCTAATCTGAAAGGAGAAGCGCACTCTCTAATCGCATCACTTCCCGTTCAGCCTAGCTTCCTCACCAAAATGCTCACTAGACTAGAATCAGAATACGATCGATACGACCTCACTCAAGCTCGTCTAATGCAATCACTTCGTTCCATTCGAGCCAAATCATCCCGAGTAGACGACCAACTGTCAGCTGTCCGTGCCATGATCAACATAGCTCACTCCATTCATGGAGACTCGGGAATCAATGCTCTTTGTATGCAACAACAACTTGCCGAAAGCATCCACCCCAAGTTTATTACACTTGTCACTCGTAAAAAACCTGATTCACTTGTGTCCGCTCTCGAACTAATTGAGGATAAATTGCGCGAAGAGCGAGAAAATTCAGTCATGATCAGCGCTTTCACTTCTCAGCGTTCAAACTCTGTTGTCAACTCACAATACAATAATGGCTCGCTGCCTTCCAAGGCGCACGCGTCGACAGCGCCTCACACTAAGTCGTCCCACTCCTCAGCCTCCCACTCCTCATCTACACCCAACCACTCTAGGAAGATTCCACTGTGTGTTTTCTGTGGCACACATCAGTACAGTGGAGAATGCGCTCGTGTCACTTCAATCAGGGAGAAGAAAGAGATTCTCAAGAACAAATCACTCAGCTTTTCTTGCTTCTCTCCCAACCACTCTTCTGATGCCTGCTACAAATCGTGTCCACAGTGCAAGGCAAAGCATCACAAGTCCCTGTGTACAAAGCAATCTACTCCTAACCAGTCTGGCGTCCATTCATTAGCTACTAGTCCATGCATTCAGCTCAACACTAGACTGTTCACAGCACCCGTCATGCTAGCAAACACGATCGCGCTCAGAAGTTCCTACGCGAACGCACTACTAGATGCTGGTGCACAAGTATCTCTCATCTCTCGAAGACTAGTCAATCAGCTTCACCTCAAACCAATCGACCAGTTACATGCTTCCATCACAGGAGTAATGATTGCGGATCAGAATTTCCTTCCCTCTAGCCACGAAATAGTACAATTTGAGCTCATCACTGACCATGGTAGGGAAGTCATCAAAGCTATTGTTCATGATACTGACACCATCACTCACTCGATACATCATCAGCCATTGTCTGAAGCTGATTTAGATGTAATCAGGACAACTCTCACTACCATCCCAGTTCATTTCACTCAGTCGACTGTTAGTCCCGATTTACTTCTCGGTGTCGGAGACACACTCAAGTTACTGGAGAACTCAACATCGACGACACTTCCTGGAGGATACCGCTTGATCCAATCTGTAATCGGTCCCCTCGTCGCCGGTTCCGAGAACCTGACGCCACCACTTCCGACCAAGAAGAATAAGGCAGCTCCTACAAATCAGAGTCAGGGTCTTCCCCCAACAAACCCCTCTGATCACCAAGTCACTCCTTCACTCACAGTCGCCTCAGTCACCACGGTCAATCATTCAGTAGATCAATTAGCTGAGCGTTTCCTTTCTGTGGATCCGATCTCGCGCATATACGAGACCACAGAGAAGGAGGAGCGAAAACTGGCTGACGAATTAGTGACGAAACATTTCAACGACACCGTCCAGTCTCACGATGACGGATACTATGTTCAGTATGCCATGAAGCCTGATGCCAAAGATACATTGCCAGATAATTACAATCTGGCAGTCTCCCGTCTTTCCTCCACACAGCGCAATCTGTCCACTGACTGAAACCTGCTGCTCTTTTACGATTCTGTAATCCAAGACCAGATTTCATTAGGGCAAGTAGAAGCAGTCAACCCATCTGACACTAGTGGTATCATACACTATCTTGCTCATCAAGTAGTCCTTCGACCAGACAAACCAACCACTCCACTGCGCATAGTCTATGATGCTTCAGCCCATCTCAAAAACAAACCATCACTCAACGACATGATCTACCCTGGACCAAGTGACCTGGAAATGATCCCGTCCCTCCTCATTCGTGCCAGACTCAGGCCATTTCTCATCGTTGCCGACGTTGAGAAAGCATTCCTGCAAGTGAAACTGTGTCCTTCACAGAGGAATATGCTCAGATTTCTATGGCTGAAAGACATCGACAAGCCTGTCTCCTCCAACAACATTCTTGTCCTACGCTTTTGCGTAACGCCTTTCGGTGTCAACCAGAGCCCGTGCCTTCTTAACAAGGTAATCAACCATCACATCCAGCACGAGGGCAAGAAATGCGACCCCCACTTAGTCCATCAACTTGTTTCCAATCTTTACGTAGACAACATCATCATCACTGCTGACAACCCATCTTCCCTCATGTACACACAGTCGAAACACCTGTTCCAATCGATGTCCATGAACCTTAGAGATTACTCATCCAATTCATCCTCATTCATATCGTGTGTGCCAGATTCCGATCAATCAAAGGATAGTAACCAGAAACTTCTCGGTCTCATTTGGAACACTGAGGAAGATTCTCTCTCTATCAATATTCCCGTCTCTACCAAGAGAGAAAAAGAGTCGAAGAGATCCATGCTCAGTACCGTATCGAGTTCATACGATCCACTCGGGCTTCTCAACCCACTCCTTCTCCCTCCTCGACTCACAGTCCAAGGTCTATGGAACAGTCCAATCAAGTGGGATGAACCAGTCGACGAGAGCACTAGGGAATCCTTCCACAATCAGATTTCAGACCTCGAACAGTTCTCACTCCCAATTGATCGATTTACGCATATCTATGAATCAAATGACATCACTCTATTGCATTCTGCGATGCTTCAAAATCAGCAATGGCAGCCTCGGTCTATAGTTACGTGTCTGGTCAAAAACCTACAATTATCATTTCCAAAACTAGGCTAGCCCCCATCAACTCCAAGTCCACCATACCCAAGATGGAACTTGATTCACTTGCCATGGCACACAATTTGCTTCAGTTCACGGTGGAGACTATCTGAAAAGAGTTTCCCACAAAGCAAATCCATGTATACTCTTTCTCGGATTCAGCTGTGACACTTCACTGGTGTAGACCTGGGTTCAACAAGCCAGTCGGTGTATTCGTTTCCAATAGAGTCAAGCTCATTCATTCGATCAGAGACGCCCTTACGTCTGATAATCTTCTCTCTTACCACTCACCGAGACATGTCAGAGGCGAAGAGAACCCTGCCGACCATGCAACTCGTGGCCTTTCCTCATCAGACATGAACGATCCTTCGCATCAATGGTGGATTGGCCCTCCGTGGTTATCATCCAATCCTTCTGAATGGCCTGACACGAATCTATCCGAACTTCAGTACCCGGATATCGATCCATTCCCAGTAGTGATCAGCGCTCAGGTGATTGAGACACCACCAGAGTCTCCCATCAATCTCCCTCGCCATTCGAGCCTCAAAAGGGCTATCAATGTGACAGCGCTAATTTATAGATTCATCGCCCGATGCGCACATAAGACCAGTAATGCAAGCATTCTCGAGAAACTGAGTCACCTCCCCCAACCTACTGCATCTACTCTGGATGCACGGGAGAAGAGATTCGCTTTCAATCGCCTCATTTTTTTCAGTCAGCAATCGCTCAGTGACTCAGTCATCAAGAAGATGTCTCTAATCAATGATCCATCCACTGGATTGTTAAGAGTCAGCACTCGAGTTGCTAACTCGAATCAACATGAGGAATTCAAATCCCCCATCTTCATCCCCACTTCTCCTGATAGCACTCTAGCTCGACTTCTCATTAGGGACATTCACTCTTCCACCCATGCTGGTGTAGACGTAGTCCTCAATACACTCAAGAGTAAGTTCTTGATTCCTCGAGCCAGACCACTCGCCAAATCAACTCTCAGACAATGTGTCCCATGCAGGAGAACGAACAACCTGCCATTCACTTACCCTCAGACTCCACCACTCCCAACTGATAGAGTCACTCAAAGTCTCCCATTCGCACATTGCGGAATCGATTATGCAGGCCCATTCCACTTGAAAGGCGATTCAAAAGTCTGGATAGTAGTTATCACTTGTTTTTCCACCAGACTTACCCACTTGGAAGTTGTCGATTCACTACTTCCGTCTGCATTCATTCTAGCATTCCGTCGATTCTGTTCACGTAGAGGCACACCCCAGAGAGTCACCTCTGATAAGGCCACGACTTTCAGACTAGCCAGTACACTACTGTGCAAATCAGAGATCAGCCCCGACATCAATACTCTCTTCTCATCTCTAGGAATCACCTGGTCTTTCACCACAGCACATTCTCCATGGAAGGGTGGCATCTATGAGAGACTCATTAAAATAATCAAGGATTCTTTCTCTCGATCTATCGGAAAGAGGAAACTTGATAGGGACGAATTCGAAACCATCACTTGTGAAGTCGAGGCACTTCTCAATTCTCGACCCCTCACCTACGTTTCATCAGACGATATTCATTCATTCCATGGACCTAGTCTAAGACCAATTGATCTCATTCTGCCCCAGTCATTCCTAGGATGCTCACTCTCCCTCACTAATAAGGAGGACTACATCCCTCCAGAAGAAGAGAATTCGAGTAGGGAGAATGCAGTCAAATTGCTGAAAAGATCAATCAATATCCTTGATTCATTCTGGCAAAAGTGGCATACTGAGTACCTCGCTACCCTCAGAGATTCGTTCAATAAGTCTTCAGACACTCTCCAGTCAAACCGATCATCCAGTTCCACCCCCAAAATCGGCTCCATTGTCTTAGTCATGGATGAGAGTGGTAACACCCCGAGATCAGCGTGGAAAATGGCAAAAATCCTCACTCTCACAGATTCCTCTGCGACCCTGCGCTCACTTGCTGGCAGAATCATTGAGAGACCACTCAACTTCCTTATTCCACTTGAAATTCATTCATCTGAAGAGTCACACCCGGTGGGCCCTGTAGCACAAACATCTCATCCAATGGTCACTCGATCAAAGAACGCACGCCGAAATCACTAGGATTCATCTCCCTTTCCCATTTCCCATTCCCCCCCCCCCCCCCCCGAGGTTTCCACTGTGAATTCACACTGTAATTATCAAATAATTTATCTTTCAATCATTCTCTCATTTCATCAATCCCATTCAGCCTCTCGCGAACGCAGAGAAAAGCAAGATGGACGAGGAAGCCGAGCTTCTCGCCGTTTCCTACCAGGATGACTTCACCACTAGGGTAATCATTGCACATGATTTTTCATATTCTCCAAACCAATCTAGTCATCCTTTCATAATCACTGCCATTCTCAAAATCTTATGACGAATCAATAGTATCTCAATTTCATATCAAATCACTTATCATTTATCCTCAGGATTACATCGAGTCGATGTACACTCACCTCACTCAAGAGGTCAACGATGTCAAGGAGGACGTCAGTGATCTCAGAGCACTCGTCTCCAATGAGCTCAAGGCTATCAAAGACGACCTTGGATCCATGACGCTCACTCTATCTGCCATTCTGACCAAGATCTCCCAGCCTTCTCCCATTACCCAGTCGGTATCTACCCCCAGAACTCCCCGAGTTATCATTGCCCCTCGCTCTCAGTATCGTACCCCCAATTCAATTGACCGTCCCAGTCACACAAGAGATCGTAGTCGATCTCCAATTGCACCTCGCACTACTCCCAATTTCAAGACGTCCCACAATTCTCAGACCGTCAAATGCACTTTATGTTCATCTGTCTGTCATCTCTCTCGCAATTGCACCATTGTCACCAGTGTCTCCACCCGTATCTCCCTCATGTCACCCATCCAGTGCCATAGATGTTTCCGTCACATCGGTCCCACCCATAGCGCCTCATGCGAACCCGAAATCTGCACACGCGAATGCTCGGACGAGCTCGGTCGTGGTCTCCGCCACATGCAGTTCTTCTGCCCTCGCAACCCCGACCTCCAGCCCTAACAGGCAATGAAGAAATCGACCACCCCGATTGGTGCCTGGAGTTACCCCTATTAGTATTTCGGCCATATTGGCATATGCTTGTACCACCTGTTGTCACCTAATCGTTTTTCGTGCTAACTTGTTCTAGTTCGTTGACTGTTTTACGTTTTCCACTTTGCTACTCTAGCTTCATAAAGCTCGACCAATTAGTCTCATTCATTCATCACACAACAATCAGAACACTTTCCTTCTTTCTCTTTCGCCTCCCTCCCAGTATAGCGAAATGTCACTTCGCTACTACAATTCATTCATAAAATAATCAAAATAAATAATCATATCAAAAAAAAATATATTCATTTTACGATTCACTCTCCATAACGTAGTCATACTGTAGCCAAGTTCGCCGCGGCCTCTCGGCGCCTTTTTTCTTCCCTTCTATTTATTTGAACTTTCCCGCGTTCCTCGAAGCCATTCCAATATGTTCCGCCTTCATGAGCGTCATAAAAACGGCCGCGACTCGCGATGATTCTTTTTTTTCTAAAAAACGACTCTCGGCGAAGCTCACGTCGCTTTACGTCCCTTTCCTTTTTTTTTCTTCAACCATTCACTAGGCTCACTTGCCTAATTCTCATCATCATTGCATTGCTTTACTTGCGTGCGGTCACACCGTTTCACTCGTTTCCTTTCACGTTCCAATTATCATCACGTTCCTTGTCAGGCAGACTACAACGGCTGCAAAGGAACTCACCACACCTCTCCACCACCGCCCACTGCACACACACACGACCACCACGGTTGCCAAGGATCGAACCTAAGGTACCGTTCCATTCATTCCACCAATCAATATTCCCACTTCAATCTCAATTTTGACCATAGTCGTTTCTTCCATATTTTCCCTTGTAAATTAAAGTAAATAAATATATTTTATTATCACCCCTTTGCCTTTGCCTCACACCACAAAGACACGAAAATTGTCTACAAGACGATTTTTATTTTTGATATAACTTTTGTTGTAGCTGATTTCGAAATTTGGATGTCGTGGTACTATATACCAAATCCATCGAGGAATACGATGCGTGCATTGCGTCATCAATTGCTTCATCGTTTGATTGCGTAGTGATGACGCAATCGAATTTCACTTTTTCAATCAGGCGTTATTCTTACTCAGATTTTTTCCAGCTTGCCAAACTTTCTGACGTTGGAGATAGGACCGAGGCCTATCCAGAATATAAATTTGAAGTTGCTGCCCGGTCGCATATTGGCTGCAGCCTTGCTGCAAAATCGATGTCGAAAATTAATAACTCAGCTTCTAGGCAAGCTAGAGATCTGTTCAAACCGTCAAAATGATCGTCATCGTGAGTAAAGTACATCCTGAGAATATGAAAACAAAACCTATCAATTTGCCCTCAGGGCATGAAAAAATCCCTTTTTTGCATGACCATTTTTTGGACATTCATTACTTTTCGGGAAATGTATTTAAAAATCTGGTTTTTGCTTAGTCATGTTCAAAATATTATATATATGTATATGAATTGCAACTTTTCGGAGTGTTTGGATATCGTTCCGGACCGCGGCGATCGTTTTTCGGAGGTGCACAATGGTCCTGATTGCATGGCCCTTCGAAAACAAGTTTGAGAGAAAGTTAAGGAAAACTTTTGTTATTGTGTGTACATGTCCAACACGTTCTGAAGAACTGAATTCCAGCTTTTTGGGATGTTTTAATAACTTTGGGCAAAGTTGGAGAGAGAGAGTGCAGACGAAAATAGCGAGTCCGGGACTGGAAAGTGCATCTGAAAAACGATCGCCGCGGATAGGAAAGATGTCCAAACGCTCTTATAAGTTGGGAATCATATAAATAAAACATTTTAAACATGCCTAAGCAAAAACCAGATTTTCAAATACATTTCCCGAAAAGTTATGAATGTCCAAAAAGTGGTCATGTGAAAAAGTGATTTTTTCATGCCCTCAGGGCAAATTTCAAGATATTGTTTTTATATTCTCAGGATCACCTGGACTCACGACGGCGATCATTTTGGTGCCTTAAACGAGTCTCTAGGTTGTCTAGAACCCGAGATCTGAATTTTCGACATAGATTTTGCAGCAAGGCTGCAGCCAATGTGCGACCGAGCAGCAACTTCAAATTAATATTTTCGATAGGCCTCGGTCCTATCTCCAACGTCAGAAAGTTTGGCAATCTGGAAAAAATCTGTATAAGAATAACGCCTGTTTGAAAAAGTGAAATTCGATTGCGTCATCACTACGCAATCAGTTATGAAGCACGTGATGACGCAATACTCGCATCGTATTCCTCGATGGATTTGGTATATAGTACCACAGCATCCAAATTACGAAATCAGCTACGACAAAAGTTATATCAAAAATAAAAATCGTCTACTCACTTTCTGGCGCGACTGTATATGTTTATCTCAGAGGGCCGCTTTTTGCTGTACCGGAATATTCGAGAAGTGTGCACTAATATAAATATCCTACACCGAAACAACTATCTTCTATAACTACCACTTCTTCCATAATACTCCCACCAACATACTACAGTCATTCACACATTTATTTATCTATCTGTCTCCCCTCTGGTGGATCTTTTTCATCTTCTCTACCACTTGTCCATGCCACAATTGCAGATGGAATGCCACCTCAGAGCTGGTGAGCCCGCGCATTCTATCAATATTCGACTCTAACCTCAAAGCGTCCCCCCGTTTCAATGCGGCACGACAATTTTTGGCCATGATCCTCATCTTACTTTTCAATGATTCCTTTTGATAGTTATCTAAAAATATTGTTTATAATTTACGTAACATGGAGCTGGGAATGGTTTGAAAATTTATAGATTGCAATATTATCAGCTTGTTTCTCGCTTTTTCTGAAATATTCATCCCGTTATCATGACAGTGTGAATGTGCATTTTATTCGATTCCTCATAATCGCTATTATCATCATGCCTAACATGTTCAATTCTAAAATTTCTGCTTAAATTCGATTTTCCCAATTTCATTACGAATTCTCAGATCAGGGGAAATTATGGATACAAGAGTAAACTGGAGCGACCCGCAATAAGAGCATCAGGAGGTAATTAATTTTTCGATTAATTTCTTATAACTATTTAAGGCTTACACATCATCTGACAGTATTGGATGTATAGCACGGAAAATGCATAACTTTTTAAAAAGAAGTGTTGATCCTGAAGCATTTGCTCAAACGGATAGTCAAAGGTGAATTTGTAAACTTTCGCTGTACAATACGTTCCTTATTTTTACTGATGCTTCTAGTGTCTCGCTGCGATGTGTATACAAAAAAAGCAATACTATAATGTCGGGAAATAAATTATGAAATAAATCTTGCTAATTTATAATATTTTCAGGTTCCATGCTCATGCAAATCTTATTCATGGGTTGTCTGAATCGATTGAGATCGCGTTCGAGTGGCTGATGGAATGGGAACTCAATCACGGGGAGTTCAGAAGGGGCATCGTGACGGTGCGTAGAAAATTTCCACAATAAAAGCTTAGAAAAATAGTTGGAGGAACAATTTAAATTCGGCAAATATCTGAATATTTTGAAGGACGCTGCAATGGATGTAGATGACGAAGATGATAAGTCCTCATCAGATGATTCCGGTGATTCTGATGGTTTACATGAAAATGAATCTGATGACGCCGTTGATAACAAACGCGCAACAGCCAGTTCTTCGAATACGTTGATAGGACAATCTAGTGAGTTTTTTATTTCACGGTTAGGGAAATATGTAATAACTAAATATAGTAAATATCATCGACACCGTATTTAGTGACATCAAGCACAGCGAAAACGTGCAAATGTATCGTCTGCAACAAAAGATTTAGAAGAAAACCCGACCTCACAAGCCATAGCAGTGTACATTGGCGTAAGACTCAGTTCTGCGCAAACATAATCTAAACTCAATATTTTAGCTGCCGATGACCCGCGCAGAGAAGAATTTCAATGCACAATTTGTGGGAAGAAGATGAGCTCAAAATACTCCTTGTTTAATCACAAGAGAATTCAACATTTGAGTGAGTGACCATGAAGAGTCGGAATTAAGACATTCCTTTTAGTGGATGAACAAGCAAGAACACACTTCAAGTGCACTGAGTGCGACAAGGGATTTCCCACGGCCGCTAAGCTAAAACGCCACAGTTTCAAACATTTGCGTTAGTTTTCAGCTAACAATTTTTAATTGCAATTTACTTTTTTGTAGCAGCCAACGATCCTCGGAAAAAGCCTTTTGAATGTGACATTTGTGAGAAAAAATTCAGCTCCAGCGAAACATTACGATTTCACAAAAGATTACACACGGGTAAGCCCTTGAATCATACGTACATATCTTTTCTTCAGCGAATATTTCGCCAATTTTACGAATTTGTTTGCAGAGACTGACGAAGTGAAGTACCCGTACAAGTGTCCAAGTTGTGCAAAAAGATTCGCAAATTCAGCTAATCTCTCACGTCACGAACTCACTGATTTGCGTTAGTTGTTGCATGGAGTATTTATGCTGTGTATTAGATTGGTGCAAAAGTTTCGTTACAAAATCACGATTAATGTTTTCGAGCACTATCTTGCTTCGGTATTGAACAGTTCTCATGTGGTTTTTTGTATGATGTTAATACATGTGTGCTCTACATAGCGCACATGGCATCGCACCTTGTCAATCAGTAATACCTATGAGACAGCAAAGTTTGAGGGTTGCAATTTCTTAAGAACTTTTAGATTGATAACTACTCCTTGCCCCGTAATAATTGCGCCGCTTCAACACCATTTTCGTGAAGTATGATGAATAGCTATTCTACTGTGCCGAGTGATCTGCATCAGCCAAAAACAATCTGAGAAAATAGGCTCGTATTCCGGAATTGTGGGGCAGTGCATCTGTCAGATTTTGAATATTTTCACAAAGATATTTTGCTGGAGGAGCTTCGAGTCTCACATGAAACATTATCAGAAGTGCCTACCATGATGATGTTACCATAGCATGTTCATAAAGATTCGTCTTCCCATTCGAGAGATTTCGCAATTATGATTTTGAACCTCAAATTTGAACGACGAAATCGGTCTTTTTCGCCTCACTAGTAATCCGTGGAAGCCCGAAACTCCCATTTAACGTGTTTAATGGAAGCATCACCCATACTCATCAGTTTCTCTTAAGGATGGGAACTGTATGGAATTCGTTTAGTTTTAGCAATTATTTGTGTCGAATACCCAAAAACATGGTATTTTTGCAAATTTTCATTTATCACTATTTTTCTACGGAATGACATTGGACCGATCCGATAGAAACCAACCATCGTTATGGCCTAACACTGCCTCAAATAACACCCAGGTGGTATTTGATTCAGAACAGGTATTCAGAAGAAAATATGCAAAATGCCTTGTAACGAAACTTTTGCACCAACCTGATACATACAAATATTTATTCCAGCTTCTGACGATCTTCGACGAAAAAAAGAGAAATTCAATTGTGATATCTGTGGGAAGAGCATTTCCGAGCGTTCGGAATTGAAGAGGCACAAGGATACACATTTAGGCTAGTATTAAAAGGGTTTACCCCCAAAAATATATAAAACATTTAGACGATAACGATCCCGAACAAGGGAAAAAGAAGCGACGTTTTGAGTGCAAAGAGTGTGGACAGTTTTTCCTAACAGGACAAGGCCTCAGATTCCACATGAACAGGCATGCTGGTGCGTACTACTTCATTATTTAAATAAGCTCATTTGTATGTTTAAAATTACACCTTATTCAGATAATGATACTGCAAGGAGACCCTTTCCCTGTGATGTCTGCGAGAAACGGTTTACTCAATATGGATCCCTTGCTGCTCACAAAAGAACGCATTTGCGTAAGGAATTTAATCGAATTTGAGTATACACATTTCACTTTTCAGCCGGCTATGATCCTAACAGGCGGGACTTCGAGTGTGAAATATGTGGAAAGGATTACAAAACCAAACCACACCTCGATCGCCATAAAAGGGCGCATTTGGGTATGCCTCTCTTCATCACGAATAATCTTCCACTTTCCTCTTTTGATGTGGCGCTAAACTGTCTAGAATATTATTAGAAATTTATGAAAAACATAAATTGGATAAACTGGCACTAGGTTGGATCATCACCGTCGGATGATAACCAAAAAATGGTATCTTCTGCAGAACTTTCACAGAGGTCTTTTTGCCACTATTTTTGGTAATCATCCGTAAGGTTGACGGCGTTGATCCGATAAAATACATTTCAGATAAGAATGAGAAAATGTCCTTTCCGTGTGATCTCTGCAACAGAAGATTCGCTCAACCAGTATTCCTAGCTTATCATAAGAAAACACATCTGCGTAGGCTATTTTTCTTCAAATTTCGTTTTAAAATTTTCAGAGCAATGATTTTACAGCTAGCTACCCGACAGAAGAGATTTTGTGTGCGGAATATGTGGACATGCTTTTAAACACAAATCCTATCTCACAACTCACGAAAGGAGGGTACACTTAGGTATGTGTGTATCCTTCAACTTGAATAAGAAAAAAATATATATAGACCCATTACGTGATTTTTTCGATCATACGAGTTTTAATATTCCACACAAATAAACCAGTGCTGGAAGCAGATTGCCTTGTTCTTTGTAGCTTCACCGAAACAGAAGAAGTCCGGGCTAGTTTCTCGCAACAGATCGAAAGGTATATCAAAAAATTTCATCGTATCATCAGATGATGAATCTGACGATTCGGAAGGTCAAATTGCGAGTGACGATGAGAGCGATGAAGACCAGTAAAATTCGTCATCGGAGAAGAACATCTACATCTTAAATAATATATTTGTTCACTATTACTTGATATTATGTATATTTTTCTAAATAATGGTTTTCTTTATTCATGATTTCACAACATCATATCATATCATTAATTTTTCATGGATATTTTGACTACGATATCAAGCTTGCGAGACGTTGATCCAATTGTGGGTCATTGTCCCGTAATATGTTACCCCTTCTGCTGTCTTTCTTCTCTCGTTTATTGATACTTCGTGCACCATAGTGGGATCGTGATTCCGTATCATTTATCAGATTCACAACAGTCACAACAACTATCTTCTATGAATCAGGGACATCCACTTCTTCCCCAGTCGCCCACTTCCTTACCATAGTAGTGCTTGTGGTTATCGGCCGAGTCATCCAGTAATCTGGAGTAACTCGATTTTTTATATTGAGATTCAAATGCTATAAAATCATCTTCTAATGAAACATGCAGTTTAGGCACATGACGTTTCATCGCTAGTGAGAAAGTGGTGTCCATCGAACAGTTTGTGAACCTCTCGAAATTTTAACTTACAGTCCATCAGAGCACTTATCGCTCTCATTCTGATTGCACACGACGTACGACGATCCAACTGCCATGTCGTTGTCATACCACACCTACGAAGAGCAGATTGTTCATCACTATCCTCTAGTTTCTTAAAACCAGTAAGTGGGCAACTCCCCACTCACCGGTAAGTCACCAACTGGTCAGAGAACTGGAAACCGGTGGTAAGTCTAAGCTTCGCCCACTCTAACTGGCTAATCACAGGTGAAAAACAGCCAACCACTGGCTACTCAGTATCCTGACCACCAGAGTTGACCACCTACTGGTTGGAAGAAACCTTCACGCCCATCTTACTCGTTTGTAATGCTCTTTCCCTTTAAAAGAACTATCCAATCAAAAGGTATCCAACAAATTGGTCGCATACCTCAGATGCGTGATGGACGTATCCCATGAACCCGGGAGGAAGATGCACGACGATATCTCTCTTATGTGTGACACGGTACGAGTTCACCTGCACATCACTCTCATTTATCTATATTGCATTTGCTATCAATAGAAAGCGTCCTTTTGGATGGTTCGCAAGATAATTTCACGGTTCGACTAAGCCTCAGAGAAGGATAAACACAAGCAAACTTACCAATTGGTCGTGTATATCAGCATATGTTTTATCGCCGACTCGAGGCTGTCCGAAGGTATAGTAAACGATTCTGGACATAATGATATCAATATCCGCAATGAAATCACCACTTGCTTCTCCTTGGCCACGATCTTGTTAGCTGATATGTGAGCAGCGGCTAGGGAAGCAAGGGCAGCTCCCAGTGAGTGCCCAGTGATATACCAATCGATCGATAATTTAAAAAGGTAGATCAGTACTCCTCACCCAGGCATCATACGATGGAAACTCTTTAGCGAGTGCGGTGAAATCAGCTTCTAAGCCACTGTTCCACAACTAGAATTGATTCGTGTTGAAGATTGTTTGTGTCGAAAGTATGAAAAAGGCGGAGAACTTAGCTTACATCAATGAATGATTCGTTGAAATAAGTGGAGATTTTTCCTCCATCTTCGAAATCGACTTTCGCCTCGAAAAATATATCAGTGAATTCCGCGATTAGCTGCGTCTCGGAGGAGCTTCCTCTGAAAATATGAGGTTGTTGGTATAATAATCGAACCAGTCAGAGAAGATCTGGAACAACAAAGAATTGTCGATTTTATGAAATTGTGCCTGCGGCTTCATGCACTCTTCTACTTTGTCATTCATGATTTAATTCGAGAATTGGAGCACCGGGACTGACCGAATTAGTCATATTTGCACGCCAAAGAGACGCACCTGAAGGAAATGCCAATTTTTTGCCTGGCCTCGTCAAAGAATGTGAAGCCAGAGCACGAATCTTGCTTGAAGTAATCGCACTTACGAGTTACTTGCTTGCTCGCTTAAATATCAAACATGGCCCTTAAATGCACTATAATTTACGCACGGTAATTGTTTTCAGCTGGTTGGTCAGACAGGTCTGGGGCAAGTCTGAATATGCTGCAGCTGAGAGGGGGAGCATAGCCGATCGGGAAAGTGTGTCGTTGAATTGAGCTGCAGCTGCAACCTCTTGCTGGGGTGTTACTGTGTGTGCGTCCTCATCTGTGATGGAACACTGAAGCAATT
Source organism: Pristionchus mayeri (assembly GCA_036245805.1). Taxonomy (NCBI): domain Eukaryota; kingdom Metazoa; phylum Nematoda; class Chromadorea; order Rhabditida; family Neodiplogasteridae; genus Pristionchus; species Pristionchus mayeri. The sequence goes on from BTRK01000002.1 coordinate 16,045,844, forward strand.
AAGAAAATAAATTTCGATGTTTCAGTGATGCCTTGCCTGCCATGAACATACATCGCCTGCTCAATCCTTTTAAAGGAGGAGCAAACTCAAAATTCAATTTTTGAAGCTGTTATATGCACGGCCTAGAGCTCCATAACGATAAGAAGCTCCGAAATTTTCACATTGATATCTCCATTCCGAACCGAGTTATAGCTAGTTGGTTGGGATCCAGATCAGGGAAAGCTCATGGAAGGGGCGAGATAGCACGCGACTTAAAGAGAGTGCGTCCCTAGGTGAAACATATTCCAACCGGGTGCGCGTTTGCATTCACTCCTCCTTTAAAGGCTGATGTGTACACTAATGGATTATGCAATGTACTATGCGATTATTACGCGTGATCGAGTGAGCTGTGATAAGGATACGGACAGCCTAGAAAATACGAACATCATTTGTGATGAGAAAACAAAAGATTATGAAAATATGCGAAGTACGATGTCTCGGAACTTTTACTAGGCACACATTTGATGCAGATGATTGAGACAACTACGACAGCATTAGTGCTGATAATGTGACCGTCGTTCTGGGCGATAAGGACACATGCAAAACTGCATTCGACTTAACATCTTCTCACCGAGTACATTGTATTGGAATTTTGAACACTCCAAAGAAAGCAATAGCAATTCAAGCATAGGGAATAAGGAAGGATGGAAATGACATATAGTCCCACTTTGATGTCATATTTCTCATTTCGTTAGTAAGGTCTTTCTCCTTCCATATTTTAGTGCTTTCTCACAATCAGAGATTGCGAGGATGTAATTGATCATGTGAATGTTGGTACACATTTATTTTTGCATCGCAGTAAATTCACATCAACATAGCTTTCAATGATTATTTTTCATTATTAAAATTTGCATGGTAGAAAGTGCGACATGAGTTCGATTCAGTCTCCATTGGGTGACGAGAATTTCTAGCAGGCAGAAGAAGTTAGAAGGGAGAGAAGAGCAATCCCTATACATGTTTCTCTGCCCAATATTCGCGGGTTGCCAGAGAGACGCTCAATTTCTCTGAAAACACGCGATGTGTTGAGTAATGTGGCTCATTCTACCTCCAAATATTCATTCTCGCGAAATTTGTTTGTATCTCGGGCTTTCGCTGATCGTGCTGCGCTACCTATGTCTCAAATGGTTCTGTCCTTTAGATTCACCATTTTGTGTATATTACGATCTTACTAAAAAAACAAAAAAAAGCTATTACATTTGCAAGCATAGGGAATACGGAAGGATGGATACTACACTTACATGGGTTTGGTCTCTGGACACATTATCCTATATTCACGAAAATTTGAGGGTATATTAATTCGAGTACGCTGATTCTAAATCCAAATTCTGCGAATTCGTTGAAGCGAGATATCGTTTTCACGTGAGATGTAAGAAGTAGTTTCGACCACGGTTCCCGGTTGTGTGCTGAAGTGGATAAGAGGAATGGCTGGGACGGATGTGGCTGGGGTTCGATCCATATCTTTTGCTTTTTGTGTTGCTGTGGTTTTGCAACAGCTTAAAGACATCAATAACACTTTTATTCATTCAGCAAATATGGAAATCAAGTAAGAAGTACTTGAAATGTACTGTTTTCTGACAATTCGGACGGAAAATGAACGAATTTTTGGGGCAGTTTCGCGATTTGAAAAGGGGATTTCAAGGGGATTTGACAATGGGGATTTGCTTCCCCCGTACTGTCTATTCTGCCTAGTTAGTCCCACTTCGTCATTTCGCATCTCTGCATCTCTTTAGTAAGTTCTTTCTTGATAGCCTCCTTCCACCTTTTCAGCACTTTCTCACAATGAGTGCTTACGAGTATATAATTGATCATGTACATGATGATGGGCATTCATTCATGAAGTTCTGAAAATTCATTTGATAATTGGCTTCCTACATTACTGAATCTGTTTATAATTCTCGTGGTACAATGTGCGACATGTTGGAGTTGGATTCTTTTTTGCCATTGAGTGATTTGACTTTGTAGAAGTCAGAGGAATTGAAGGGAGAGGAATAGGGGTAACGTTAGAGCAATGTTTATATATGTTGCTCTCGCCAATATTAGCGGGTTGCCAGAGAGACCAGAGAGATTTCTCTGTGTTGAGGAATGTGGCTCGTTCTACCAATAAATTTCCTTATTGTATATCTAGTATTTTCGGTGATCATACCGCGCTTCCTAATTCTCAAATGTGTCTGACTTATATATTCTCAATTGAAGGTGCATTATGATACCACTAACATGGAGGCCGGATCTTTTCATGCAGCTCATGCCTTTAGCTTCGCCTGAAGATGATTCAAATGCAAAAACTAAAGAGACATTCAATTTTTCGATGGATAAACCTTGGGTCGTCACGTCCTCTACTCCAATGGTTTTGCTATCCATGTCGGGGTAAGTCAAAGAGAATTTTGTATAACAAATAAATTTCATAAAATTCAGAGTCAACACTGGAAACAGGGATAAACTGGATGCATTGGGCAGCTATATATATTCTGGTTCGCTGGATAACGATATGTACTTTCGAGCAGACACAGCAAACTATACTGATACTACACAGCAGCTAGTTTGTTTGCGTTAAAAAAAATTAAATGAGTTGAAATATTTTGAGATCGAAGCAGAAATAGTTAGAATTTTCAAAGATTTTCAAACAAACATGCTGATTGCATGTCATTTCGAGGTTCGTGATGTTTATTTGAAAAGGTGCGCTAATGAACTCAATGGACTATAGTCTGCGGAACTAATTTTTCGAGTTTATAGCCATGTGTATCAAAGTATAATTTTGATGGCCTGCATAATATGCATATATTATACATGTCTTCGTGTCTTCTTCGAAAATGAATAAAACAATAGCACAAATTTGAATATGTGTAAAACTCTAAATTAGCGCAAAACGCGTGATAGAGAAATATTTTAAAGGTTTGTATCACCAGGAATACAATTTTTCTACACAGACAACCCTACTTCTTGATGCAGCTGGAGTAAGGAATTTTCATTAGACTAATTATCTCATCCCCTATTTTAAGAACTTCTGGGCAATCTCAGAAATACATTCTTCATGGTTTTGACAAAGATATGAACGTTTCTCCAAAAGAGTTCGATTTAACCGGTGTTTCACTGGACAGCTGCAAAATAATATTTCATAGGTTAGTTCATATATAGCGAAATATTAAATATTAATTAAGAGGAAAACTTATTCTACTACGATGCAATACGATTAAAATCAATATAATAAATAAAGATGTGATCATGTTATGCGATACTAAGATGAATGCAGAAATGGTGAGTTGATTAACATTCGGAGTTAAAATTGATTGTTTTCATTTTCAGATCGCTTTCACGACAGAAAATCTTGATTATATTTACGTATCAAATTATTTTGGGGACTTCTATGTGTTTTTTACTCCCGGATTAATTATGAAGCGGCTTAAACTCGAGTACGAAATTTTAGATTTTTTTAGATATTTTTGAAAATTCCTTGACATTCATCAGGGAAAATATATGTCCATCGTCCTTTTATGATCTTCGATGCGTCTACCAAGATCACGCTATTTTTGCAACTGAACGAGGATTGATGTACTATAGACTAGCCGCAAATCATTGGATGGTATTGCGCGAATTGAAAAGACTTTTACTTTAGATTTTAGGCAAGAGAGCTGAAAACTGAAGAAGAACATGATTTACTCGTGACAAGAGTGGTGAATGAAGCGCGTACTGAGGTATTCCATACATTTTGAAAATAAACTCTGAAAACGCACAATTTTGTCTCAAAAATTGTTTCAAAATAATGTGTCTGATAGTTTAAACCTCTTTTAAGGGAGTTGGGCATAACCAAGATCCAAATTGTTTTCGAATGCTCAGCCATGAAGAATGTGTGAACAACATCGTGGACAGAAATTTGGCAATAGTTGTTCTTCAGTCGATTAATAAGAAATTCTACTGGATTTCTAATGGTAGACTGATGGAACTAGCTGCGAAAACAAAGGTTGTTAATTGTAATGTTTTAAACAAGTTTAGTTTTTAAAAAACAAAAAAAATACTTCCCAACTAAAATGCCCATTTATAAAGATATGGAATCTCCTTTCCTTTTCAGGAACTTGAAGATGAGAGAAAAGTCTTTAAAAAGATCAAAGACGAGCACTCGGAGAAAATGGATGCGGCAAACAGAAAATTGTTGGAGCTCGAGAAGAAACTTGCAATCGTACATATTTTGTTTAACATTTTATCAGTCATCATGTATAGTTTTAACACTACAAAACTTATTGGAGCTTCTGAGTAAGAAATTCAGGCAAATTATGAAGCAATGCGAGAAAAACAAGAAGCGCGTGCAATGAAAATTGCACATCGAGAGGAGATTCGAAAGCTCGAAAAGAAGTTCTCCAAGGTTGGAAGCTCGCACAGTACACTCTCGAAATTGTCAAAAGATATGCCGTTTTGTTGCAGAAGGCTTCTGACGAGAAGAAGAAATTTGCAAAGGATAGCAAGAAAGAGAACGACTCTGAGAATATGGAAGAAAAGCTCGCACAGTTGGAGAAGAAATATCGGCGCATGCTGTTACTTGTTAGTTAGAGTGCAAAAAGGTTAACGATAGGTTTTTTACAGTTCGCGAAGCCCGGAGTAGGTGCTGCGGTCGAGAAAGAATTTGCAGAACTGGATAAAGTGGATGCACGAATTTCAAATTTGAAGATTGATGAAGGAGTTGAGGAAGCTTCGAGGATCGACGACACTCAGTCTTCACCGCAGAAACACGAGTCAAGTAAACCAGAATCGGATAGTGTTCAATCAGATACGAAAGCTAAACCTAACGATACTCATCAAGCTAATCAAAGGAACAAGAACAACAGAAAGGGAAAGAAGAAATGAGCATATTTTTCAATAATCCATTATCACAACTGTTTCCTATCTCCAATTCGTATCTGAGAATGAACTCCAACTGTCCCATTACAGTTTCTCTCATCATAATATTGCAACTTTATCTATCTAATTTTTAACTAGTTATTTACAAAGCCTGAAAATAAAGTGTATTGTAGAGATTTACGAATGCCTTCCCGGCGTATTATGTGAACTCTGAACTCGTTTGGTAACCTGTTTGTTTCACTTTATATGTTGTGGAGTTTGACTCATTGTCAGAGAGTCCGGATCACGCGTGGCTCAGTGCGACCATCAGAATACATAACATATCATCAGAAACTTCGAAACAGGTAACATCGTGATTACGATTGTGCTATTGCCGAAGAAAAGACATTGCTATTGGGGTGTCCGGAAAGTTCGTATAATGCTTCGAAAAAAAGTCAGTTCGCGATCAAATGCAGTGATTCCGCAATCTGTTTGTCAACAATGTATTGCATCATTCTGGCGTTGAGCAGTGAGAGGATTTAATCAGTCTCCTAGTTGCTACATTGATTCTTGTGATGGACTCCCATCTCTACCTCCGAGCAGTTTTACTTCATTACTACCGTCTTGGCCGATCCGTGAAGGAGGCCCACTCTGCCCTGGCCCAGTCGGAAGGAGCTGACGCCCCCTCCATACAGTTCTGCTATAAGTGGTTCTCCCGCTTCAAGAAAGGGGAGTTTGGTCTCGATGATCAACCCCGCTCTGGACGCCCTCCCTCCCTCGATCAGCCTCTCGTTCTCCGCACACTGAAGCGCAAGCCCATGGCCAGTGTGCGTGAGTTGAAGAAGGATACTGGTACTCCCAGATCAACGGTGTCCGATATCCTCCATCGATCTGGGAATAAGCCGAAACTCCCACAAGTGATTCCCCATGACCTCTCCCCCGAACAGCTGAAAAATCGTGTTCAAGTCTGTCGGGAATTACTCCATCGTAGATCCAATCTTCGATGGGTCAATTCCATCATCGCTACAGATGAGAAGTGGATCACGTACGATAACCCTGTGAGGAGACTGCAATGGGTGGATGCAGATGAGAAGCCCACGCCCGTCCCGAAGAAGGAAGAGCACGGAAAGAAGGAACTCCTCTGCTTCTTCTTCTCAGTGCTCGGTCCCATCTACTGGGATATCCTCGCCCCTGGCACCAGCATCAATGCCGACCTCTTCTCTGAACAACTGCAAGATGTCGCGATCAGAGTCCCTCCCAGACTCCTGAGCCAGGGCAAAATTCTTCTTCTGATGGACAATGCTCGCCCACATCGAGCGAAGATGACCCAGAAGAAAATGGACGAGCTGAAGATCGAGAGGATTCCCCATCCACCGTATTCCCCGGATCTCTCCCCATGCGACTACCACTGCTTCCGCTCTCTCTCTGACTTCTGCAAAGGAAAGAAGTTCAAGAATCGAGATGAAGTTGTGAGGGCTTTCGTGAACTGGGCGGTCTCGAAGAAACCCGCATTCTGGAAGAGAGGAATCGAGACCCTGCCTAATCGCTGGAGGGAAGTAGTGAGAAAGAAGGGGCACACATTGGTCACTGAGAATTGTAAAGCATTGAATAAAAAATAAAAACAAAAAATTATACGAACTTTCCGGGCACCCCAATAGATACGAAATATGTCTAATGGGTATCAATTCCACATTTTTAGACAGCAATTTTGATTCAAATATTAGGTTGGTGCAAAAGTTTCGCATGAAGGCATTTTTCAAGTTTTCTCGTTAACACGACACTTCTCCCAAAAACTACTCCGGCATTATTTGATGTAGCATTGGTGTACCACACCCATTGGTTTATATCGAATATATCGAACGTCGATCGTAGGAAAATTAATGCTATCCGAAAATTTGCAAAATTCCCATTTTTGGGTATTCGACAAAAACTATCACAAAATTTAATTGAAAAGGATCCAACTTTAGATCTTTTGAAAAACTAATAAATAGCGGTTGATGGTTCCACTGAACACTTGAAGTGGTAGTTTCGTAATCTCGCGGAAAAAATCTGAGGATGGAAAGACCGATTTCGTCGATCAAATTTCGGGATTAGCACTGTGAAATGTGGCTCTGAGACGAAAAGTGAATCTTAATTATAAGAGGAAATATGTAAAGTATGCATCCATTGATATAATAAGAAAAATCATATCAGGATTGCTCTTGACCGATTCAAGGTATAGACTCCCGAATAAATTTTGAAGCGAAACTTTTGCACCAACCTAATATTTGGATATTTTTATGATATGAAACACATACATAGAAGTTCTTAGAATTTGATATTCTTTCGATCCCGCTATGTCTCGTTCAAAACTTCACCTTACCCTCGCGGCCATTAATTGTGAGAGTGAATCCCACCCACATTGCATTCCCTCCCGCTTCTGGGCCCATAAACTCTCCCTCTCTCCTCATCCATCCACCCATCTTTCACTCAGCGTGGTCAACTTCCTTCAATATCATTATCTGATTGCTCCGCTTCCTCTCTCCGGTATTCGGCTGAATCTTTTCAACTATCATAGAATTCTCTTGCTCTCGAAATCAGGAAAATTTCAAAAATAAGTTATCATAGACATTTGAAAGGATTGTTTTATTTCAGTCAAAGAAAACGATCAGGTTGTGGAGTGGTGACATCGAGTAAATGGTGCAATTGTGAATGTAGAATTGTAGGCAAGCGAACAAATGCATTATCCGTTGAACTGAGTTGTTTGGCGTTTGATTCGCTGAAATGGCAAAAAAATAGATTAATTTTAATCTAAAAAAATTTGTCCCATTTGTATTTTTTCCAATAACCGAAAGTAGAACATTTTTAGAAAGTAGTATACCTGAGGCTCGGAGACAGCGACAGCAACAATCACGAAAAGAGCAACCAGCAGCGAGAAGAATCTCATGACGACCAGAATGGAAACTGATAGTTGCAGCCAGTGTGACCGCTTCTTATACCTTTCGAGTCCACCAACAGTCGGTTCTGTTTCTTCCCTTTCCGCGCTCTCTTGTGACCGACCTTGACCATGGTCAAGCGAATTCGAGGTACGGCGTGAAGGACAATGGCTGTCATGTGCATCTCTCCTCTTTCGGTCACACCTAAAGAAGATAGTTGCAACCAGTGTGACCCTCTTCTGTCTTCTCAATCACACATTGCATGCAAAGAAAAAGATAATTTTTTTTATTGCATGCAATGTGTGATTGGGAAAGAACCTTTCCTAAAGGATTGATATACATATACTTTATTCACCAGCAGGATTGGGGAATAGATAAGGCCTTGAAGAGCCAATCAGGTGATATTTTGGGCTCGGGCGTGCATGGGGGTGGGCACTATGAGGCAGTCCGTGTTACAATCTTCTGATGGACGAGTAGAGGACAGAAGAGGGTTTCGTAATGTAGAGACGGAAATAGGGACGAGGCATGGTAACTACTTGGATTGTATTGAATTCCAGAGCGTTAGTGAACGAGTAGCAAAAGAAGACAGGAAAATTGAAGGCACGTACGGTAAAGGTCAGTTCCCAAAACTTGAATATAAGACTTCTTGTGAAGGAAGCAAGGTTGAGAGGAAGTGATTTCTAAAACGACCTGCTTGAGGTGTTCGGCAGATGTATGTCAAGAGTTCACTCGCTGTTGATTTCGTGACGAAATAATTGTATCCGATGATGTTGAATGTATTAAAGTAACAGTAAATATAAATTTTAAATAAAGAATCTAACCGCTTCTGGCTTGAACGGCCCATGTAATGGCCCCAACCTCCACGGAATCCAGCCTGGATATCGAAGAACGAGCTGAAGAATGGAATTTTCTGATCTACCGAAAGTTTACGGGAAGAATAATAGTCCAGCATTGAAAAAAAATCATCGCACTTGCTATGGGAAGTTCTCGTTATGGAGTTTCCCGAATACTCCGTTAAGTACAACCAGTCTATAAAGATCATTCCCCATATGATCGCTGTGCCTGGCACTGCCAGGCGCAGCGAATATAATCTGCAACGATAATACAGTTAAGAAGGAGATCACGCTAGGATATATTGCCAAGTCTATACGTTGTTATCTGTGTGGTGTCTTAAGCTGTTGAAAATGAAGTATGCGAATGGGAAATACCTCTGCGACAGTCCGATTCGTCGTCCTCCTCTTTGTTCGTATTCACAACATCGAGAGCATTGACAATGGCATAGCAGGCGAGGACGATGGATAGGACTTCGGCTCCGAAATCAGCATACACTGCGATTTATGTTGCTGGTCCATCAACTCTTGCTGCCTCAATCAGCAGATTCTGCAAGACGTTTTCGTTTATTAAGTCTGCAAGACATTTTCGTTTATTAAGTTTTTTTGAATTAAGTCAATCTTGCTAATTCTCTTTTGAAATAGCGTCTCACCCTGTTCTTCTGAACTTGTGTAGTCACGTAGTATCGTTTGAAATCCATGCGCGTTGCGCGGGAGGACTCTATTGCCGTCAAGTCTGATAAGTTCGTAATGTCGTCATTTAATATCTCTGAGTTCGTATCATTGACTGGTCCTGTAATGAATCGTAGGATTCATCGATTTTTCTATAAATATGTATATCTAGAAGTGCAATTTTATAGAGGTAAATAATTAATATTAGAAATAAATGAAAGGAAAATACGCTTACGCTGAAAATCGTAGTTGTGAAGAGCCAATTTCTCGCAGCCAATCATCTTTCCCAACAGGCTGAATAATTCAACAAAAACGGCGCCAAAAAGCGACCTTCTTCGCGAAGAATAGAGGATACTGATCAGCGTATCCCAGCGTAAGGACGTTGTTCTTACAAAAGAGCAATTCTGATTTTTTTTCATTTCCATTGTGTACATTTAATCAAAATTGATTTATTAGTATAACTAAGTAGTTAATCAATGATCGCAGAAGCTTTTATTTATTAACCTGAACTATATGCTTGAACTAACATATTGTGTTGTTACAATGCAATTGAAGATCACCTTTAGCCGGCGACGGTTGAAGGGTGAAAGAATGTTCTTCCATCACTAACAATTACTGATATGCTGACAAGCAGATTAGACAAATGAGACACGAGCAGATGATGATGAGTGGAGAAGTGGGAGGAGACCTGGCGAGGACAGGTCTGGGAGGCGAGGACCTGGCTCGCCCCGCCCTCAATCAACTCTCTTCTTTCCACATTCTCCATGAGCAGATATTTGGTAAGGTATACTAAAATTGATATGATTCGTGAATAAAATTAAGATTTGAGAAAATTAAGTGCATGCACCAAAACAAATTATAAAACGACAAGATGAAAAAAACATTTGTTGATATTTGTCGGGCTGAAATCAGCGAGAGATTTCTTTGATGTGGATTTTCTATTTCGGATCAATCAATCCTAAGAAATGATACGGGAAAGAATGGACTTGTACTTTAGGTGTAATTAGATTCCTGTTGATGCCTTAACTACTATTCCACGTTTTCATAATTCAAGGACTGCTAATCCTAGGAGAGTTAGCTACTCGTGATATTGTTTTGTCACTGCCTGTCACTTTAAAAACTGAAGAAGAATTAATGAAGAATCGTTCAGAGACAAATTGCGTTAATCGCTTCAGCTTCTGATTTTTCGACTCATCTTCGATCGCTTCGGAAGTATTAGACATCGTTGATCACGCTGAGTAGTAATTATAAGCAATGTCAAAATTTACTCGTGATAAATTGGAAGTAAGATGAGACGACTCGGGCCTGTCTCTCGGTTTGCTTTAGGCCGTTGTGTTACAGGGTGTCTACGATAAAGTTGGAAAATTTATGAAGTGATGAAAATGAATGATTTGCCAAAATAGTACTTGCTTTCACCTAAATTATTTATTTTACTCTACGTACAAAAAATGTTTGGCGTACGGTTTTCGGGAAAGAGCCTTGCTGAAAAAGTTGTGTGGTTTGTCAGTGCAAATGTATTAACGTATACAACTCCGCCATGTGAGGAGCTGATCCCAAGACATCCGTTATTTTGAGTTGTTTGATTCTGTGTGCACATGGCGAGATTGTGCGACTCTAAAAGCGCGTGGTTTTCATTCCGCATGTGCATCTTTGTATTTAATTCCTCTTAGAAGTCGCTCTCTAAAGTAGGCCAGATAAATATTTCGAGGAAATTGTAGCCTTTTCAAAATCCACTTGAAAGAAATCATTTTCAATTTAGGCAATCAACTTTCAAATTCTTTGCGTAACCATGAATTTGCACCTGATGTAATGATATTTCATTCCATTATTCTTAATTCTCCAATTAAAATTTATCTTCGGCATTGTAGATTAAACAATTAACTTCTGAACAAGAAGTTCAATAACTCGACTAATCTAAGGATGCTTCACCTTATCAAGACAGTTCAATTATCCTCGCGCCATTACACCCTCCGTTCAATAATCTCCAATACATGTACAAGAATTTATTAAATTACGGGCTTATATATAACTAGTCCGGCTGCCCCCCGCCTTCGGCGGGGGACCCGTCCTAGCGGAGTATTTAGGTTTCGCAATCACTCGTTTCGCAACTTGTTGACGCGCGATCTCTTTCCCTCCCCATTTCGCAACTGTTTCGCAATCCGGTCAAACAGACACTGCGCTTTATATATAGGTATAGATAATATACAATAACTTATGAAAATACGAATTTACTCGTCTCAACTTAATCTAGGCACATGCTAATGAATATCAGAATAAAATTGTTAAAAAAATCGTCACATTGATTAACTTCTTGAAGAGAACGAAAAACAGTAAAATACGTAGCGTGTACTTTTTCACCATTATTCATCCAGGCTCATAATGTTTTACTGTCCTCTAATCTCCGGGGGTGCACCCCGGAGATTAGAGGACAGTAAAATCGGGATAACGGAATAACGGAAGAGGGGTAACGGAAGAGGACATCAGAGGTATAGCATGCAGATTGGATGAGAGAGGATGTTCATAGAGTGAAGAGGAGAGAGCAATCCCTTGTCTCGATTCCACTCTAGTGAGAGGTCGCGTGGAATCGAGAGACAGTCATCTCGTGGAAGAGAAGGAGGAGGAAGAGGGCATTAATCCCATCCCGTGTTCCTCCCTGTCCCTCTCCTGTCTCCATGACTCTACTAACTCGTGTTTCTATTTCTGGCTTGTTACCTCTTCTTGGCCATAGAGTTGCCCGTATGGCTGACAATAAAGTTGTCAACAGGATTTAAAATTTCGTATTATCAATCAGGCTATCTCCTCATATACCAGTCTTTCTTGGATGATCTCTCCAATCCTTCTCCACCTCTCCCCTCTAATTCTCAATAATGACAGACCCCTGGTGTGCGCGAAGGGGCAAAGCTGAGCACTGATTGGATTGGCAGGTCAGCCAGCCTCTCTTCCCTCTCTCCATCCCGATCTGATTACTCGTCCACCACTCCATTTGCTTCTCCGAGTAATTGTCTGAATCTCTTCAAATTGCATGCTCTCTCGCTCTGTCTGACGAGCGAAAGATGCAGAATGAGAAGAATGCACTGCTCCCTCTCTTCCCCCCGTCACTTTTTTCGAGTTCAATTACGCGTTTTTCCATCGCCCTAAGTGTTGCAAGAAGTTGATTTAGTCTCGCAGTGATTGGTTTCACATGTGTGTCTCGATAGAAGTCTTTAGCGGCTCTTAGAGCCCACTTTCTTTTTCTTCGTATGCGAAGCATAATAGTGCGCTGATTTATTGCACTTTAGCTACACATGCCGTAATTCTTGACAATAAGGACAGAACGTTCGAACTCCTCGTTCCCACCCCATTCCCATTCTCGCTATCGTTTGCTGTTCACAATAAGCGATGATTTCACTCTATCATCGAACGCATTTTCGTTGATCAGAGATAGCGAGAGAGCATACGACACGGAGAGAATCAGACCATTCTCAGGGCGAATCCCACCCACAGTGCTTCTTTCTCTCCCGCTTCTCGGCCCATAAACTCCCCCCTCTCTCCCCCCATCCATCCATCCACCTTTGACTCTCCCTGGTATATTGCTTCCCCATCTCATGTCCCCATGCCTGACATGCGTCTCAGATTCGGAAGCATTGCCCCTTCTCCCATGCCCTTTTTATTGGCTACAATGTTGATCTCATTCAAATACTTGTTTCTTTATCATTCATCCGAGATATACAGTGATAGATCGTGATGAACGTCAAATCGACCTCTTTTCGTAGTGAGTCATCGTCCTCATTTGAAATGCGTAGGTTACAAAGCCACAGACAAGTGTCAGCGGACGCTGAAAGGGATATCGAAGAAGCATGCCAAAAAGGGCTGAATGTAGTGGAGAGGACAGGGAGAAGGGGGAGGAGAGGCCAAGGGAGAGGAGGAAGGCACGAGATTGATGCATCTGCCTCTTCTTGGCAATCTAGAGGGAAGGAACGACGACTACCTTCTGCTCCCAGGCGGGTTATCGTTTCTGGACGTTGAGGCCGTCTGCTGTGCTTTATTTCATCGTGATTGTATTGTGTGGACCCTTTTTCTTTCTCGACTAGACTCGGTTTCACCGAAAGAAAGCAAAGTGCTTTGTCCATTCGCAGAAACTCCTTCGGGGTGAGCGAATCTCTTCAGAAATTCATGATCTCCGCAGTTCGACTTGCATGAATTGGCTACTTCCGAGACGGAGAAATGCCCACTACCCTCCCAAAGTATTCAGTAGTGTGCCAGTCAACTTTGGACTAATTAGTAGAACGAAGTGCTCGCCCATTATGCCTTTTCCCGACACTGAACGTTAGCGAGTCTCTGGCCACCTTTATTAGAGAACCGAGCGGGATTATAGGAGGTCGCGGAAATTAATTGTGAAATCTCTTCAATTTCACGAAATTTTCGCAGATCATGTATTGCTAGAGTGCGTGAGAAATTTAGGAAACTGTTATTAATTTTTAAGAGTTGTGATGACTGAAGTTTAGTCTATGGTGTCATCCCTAGTATCCCTACTCGCTGCCCTTTACCCCACCACGGGAGGAAGAAGGAAGGGCCAGCAGGCCGTCGTTTCTTCGCTGTACAAACATTAGTGTGAGAGACAGCTCACAGGTATCCCTGAAAGAAAGAGAGAGAGAGAGAGAGAGAGAGAGAGAGAGAGAGAGAGAGAGAGAGAGAGAGGGGGGGGGGGGAGACGGGAAGAAAAACGAATTGTGAGATGATGAGCCAAGGAATTTCGCGATAGATGTATCGTATTTCACGTTCGAATTCTTCCTTTCATCCGTGTTCGGTTTTTTTAACTTATTGCTGATGTCTCAAATTTATCAATAGTTATGAAGATTTCCTTGAAGAAATTCAAATGAATAGTAAATAATTCTGCACACAACCAGATCCTGACAGACGGTAAACTGTACCCGATCTTCGCCAGAAATAAATACTCCATTTTTTTGCTTTCTCTGATTCTCATCACTCATCGTATCTCTCTATGATGAATCTCTCTATGATGAACCTAGAAAGAACTCTTCATTGAGAGATTGAAATCGCTCGTCGATATTACAGTTTGTCTTATCTTTCTCGATATCTACTCTCAATCTCCTCTCACCGCGACTCGAAAGCTTCGCAAAAACTATCTCATTGTGCTTTAGTTCTCGCCAGAGAATGGGGATGGTTCGCAACCTTTCGCGGCAGTAATGCTCCTCTCTCTTCATTCCTGGTACTCATTCATCTGTCAGAGAGAGCGAGAGAGTGTGCTGATTGAGGAGAGCGTCGTTCTATCTGGCAATATCCTCGTCTCCTAATGTGTCTCATCTGCCCCCAGGCGCCGAAAGGCAAATAGGAGGCAGAATTTTACGCGCACCGCGTGTAATTGTCACCGATCTCTCCAGTTCACGCACTCTCTCACCCTGTCTGACTGGGTATAGAGGAGATAGATTCCTCATTCTTGTACCACTGCTCGAAACATGTCCGATTTCTCATTGTTCCTTTGGATTCTGAGCCTTGCACGTTTGGTCTCAGTCTGGCATCTGTTGCTAACCTCACATTTTCAACTTGACGTGGTTTTTCAGTAGTAAGTAGATCTGGTAGACATTTTTCGACTAACTGAATTCTCCTGGCTCCAAGGAGTGCACATTCACTTATTTTTGTCTTTTGCTTTTTAAGTATAGCCTGAATTTGTCTTTTAACCGTTGGTGCCGTCTCCGTTTCACGCTCGCGCTCTCCCGCATTCGTTACGATGTCCTTACTCGCTTTTACTTTTTTTTTCGTCTTTTCCCATCTTCTTAGTTTCCCCGTAACAAGGAGCTGCAAAAGAATGCGAAGCATGCGTGCAAAAGCAGCCGAAATATCGTTCGCTTTTCCGGGCCGAGCCAGAGGGGGACGGCCAAATTGGAGAGTAGGTTGAGAGAGAAGGGAGACAATGGGAGTAAGTAGTTGGCAGAAAGCACGGGGAGAGAGAGAACGAGAAGAGGGAAGAGGGCGGAAAAAGAGAAGAGAGCAGTCAATTTAAAAAGGACCGCTGTAATCGGCACCGCAAGTTGCTAATTACTGTTCCTAGACTGCTGGATCTAGATTTTTTTCAAAATTTGATTCACCGCTCGATGAATAGGCAGAGGGTGCAGTCTAGAAGTTTAACGTGAACTCACCATGCAACCCCCCACTCGCGAGCAATCGTCTGACTCTCTTCGGTTTGCACGTTCTCTCACCGGTCAGAGAGACGAGAGAGCGTGCAAACTGAGGAGAGTCAGACGATTGCTCATTAATGCCCATGAATGCCGTCATGCGTCACTGTGATTATTCCGTCTCGCGACTGTATCTCATGATCAAATTGCAGCACCGCGTGCTAGTTAGTGCTGCGCAGTCGATGAGCGCTGCTGCATGGGTCGCAAACACAAGCAACAACGCAGAAAGCAGCGAGAGGTGAGGCATTCTTCTGTCATGATCAGATCAAGCGCATGGCTACTGATGACAGCGAGAAAGTAGGCATGATGAGCCCATTTGCTCATGCCTCACGATCACTTGTCTTAGGTTCTGATAAACATTATCGAATGATGCGCTGCGTAGAACTTGAAGGCGATCTCATTTCGTTCACATTTTCCTTGAAAAAGGGAACTCTCTGCAGTTTTCCGAGGATCCAGAAGAGTTCGAGGAGGTTCGCTACGAGCGAAGGAAGCCCTGCTTCCTCTGCCGGTATGTTGTTATCGCAAACTGTTTTTGTTTTTGTTGTATGTGATTGTTATCCTTTAAAAACAAGAAAAAATAAAGTGATATTCCAGGTGGTTCTGCTGCACATGCTTCTGCCTTAGCGTGAGTGCATTCAGATTTTTCATATTTCGTCATCGAATGGGATGGATATCCATCGCTGCATTTCGTTTAGCTCACACGTAGGAGAATAGACTCCGGATATCAAAATGTTCTTATCCTAGCAAATTTTCTCATCATATACAACTGAAACGCGAGCGATAGAAATTGCGAAGTTGTGCCAAGGGCATCGGATCTCTTCACTGAGAACTCACGCGAAATTCGTGATTTGTCGCAGCAGACACAAACAACGCATTTTGACAGATAGATAGAATTTTTTTTATGCCGGATTGAAGTCTTATAATCAGAGTCGAGATTCTCGAACGCTTTTGAGCAAAGGACGAAACTCAGTTCATTTTTGAAATTTTATTCAGTCTAGTTTTGAAAACTTTTTTGTCTAGGTGCTTCTATTTTTCTGTGGCTCGGAAGTATGCAGACATGTCAATTAAAAAAATTATTATGCTTCGCAAATTCGACGCTTTAGCTTTCCTGAGGCGCAACAGAATATTGGAAAGATCGCGAATTCGACTGTCTTGGGCGCGCAGAATGAGTTGAGTTTCGCACACTTGTTAAAAATGCGTCGCATTGCTCACTTTATTGGTTTGAACGAAATTTGATCCGAAATTAAAATATCTATATCTGTGAACATGCAATGTTCTCTCTAGCAGTTGACTTCTCTATCGATTCCTTCGCTCGCTGTCAAGACTCTCTCCAATCCGCGTGCTGTCTCGCTTTCTCTAACCTCCGAGAGCGCAAGGGAAATGGAGAGAGTGCCCTACTCTCATCGCTCTCTTCCTCTTCTTTTTTCCTTCGCTCGCGTCTCAAAATGAAATTGGTCGGAAACAATTTTGCGCGAGTCCGCGTGTGTGTCCGCTTCAGCTTCTCCAGCCTTCTTCTCCTGTCGGGGGGATACTCCCCCTGGGATGGAGAGAGAGAGAGAGAGAGAGAGAGAGAGAGAGAGAGAGAGAGAGAGGAGGAGGACTCTCTCACTTTCATACACTCTCTCGCCGGTCTGGGATGATAGAGGGAGAGGGAGCAAGCAGAGCCATTCCTTCTCTCCATAACTTGAAACGATGATCCCGTGAGATTCTGTAGTTTTGCATTCGTGGTTGAGTGCACGAGGAGCGCTGCTTGCTTATTATCCGTATTTGCCATGTCTATTCAGCTCCTGTTGATGGATAATATGATACTAAAAAAATCATGCACTACTTTTCAATTTCTTTCTAAAAATTGCAAATATCGTGATCTGATGTAGCAGCATGTTACGTGAAAAATTGAACTATCTCTGCGCTTGATGATCAATGATTTGCATGCACTAAATCCTGGTTGAATATGATAATTATGCGAAATGGTTGGAATCAGCTCAACTTAGTCAATTGAGCTACCCATAGCATGGTGAGCGAATATGTTTCAACAAGTGATTTTAGCCGTACAACAACGAGATTTTTCGATGTGGTAAAGTTCGATATGAAAAAAATAAATTATACTCGTTTGTCTTAGAAGCTGCTTGACCTTAGAAATTCAGTTCGGAAAGCCTAGCACGTTCAAATACTTTCTGAAATTTGTGTGAATTGTTTCATCACTGATCTTATCAACTATGAATATTGGCATTTAACTGATCGGTATCTCCAAACTCCAATCCACTCAAACAGCAGAATCAAAACTTTCTGCACTCTCCACGCGTCTGTTTCACGTATTTTCATCGAAATTTCGAATTTTTTCAGAAACAAAATCCCATTCCATTGCTGATCACAAAGTAAGCGACGTGAGCGCGGTCTCAGTCACATTTGCAGCTATTTCGATATGATTTCTACTGGAACAGTATTGCCTCTATGCCTATCCCTGCAGTCCCCTCTCCGCCAGTCTATGGGCTTCCATCCATTCTACCTGTCACGTCGCATTTTCCCACTGAATCTTCACTAATTACGCTTCTCGTCCTCTTACGCGATAATTCACGCCCACTTGACGCGCCCTAGTCGACCTACCACCCTGATTCCGAAAGTATACACCGAAAATAGTTAAAATGCCCCGACCGCCGATGATCCGAAAGCAAAAGTCTGCCAGTGAAACGTCTGCCCTTGCCCTCTTTCACCAGACCCTCGAGAGTCTCAGAAAGGTAATAGAAGGGATCCAAGCGAAGATTTAATCTAATTTTTTTCGTTCTTTTCATAAAATTAATATTTTGATACTTCGCCGCGCTTGAGAAAGTCCTGTATGGCGAAATGCACTGAAATTTGTAATTCAATCCACCTCTGAGATGGCTTTCAAGTACGGAATGAGGTCAATGCGTGGGAATAAATAAATTTATCTGCGTTTCAAGTGCACTTTTTCCGGTTTTAGAATATATAGGGTATTCTTATTCCTGAGCTGGAACATTGATCATCTAAGCAGACACTCCAATCTCTTCCTATCTCCTCGTCTTTCCATGTCCTCCTAGCCCTTGTTCGCCCCAAGCATCATAATCGTTCTTGTCATTTCGTCCTCTCATCCTCCTCCTTCTTCCCTCCTCTGCTCGTATATGCAAATGAGGCAAGGGGGTCTCGCGAGACTACGACGTTCTTAGTTACCACGCACTTGGCATTCTGCCAGCCTGAGGATTGTGTCATCACTAGGTCATCGAGTGAGAGCTTGATGTGCATAGTACATTCCATCCACTCAGCTTGTCTCTCATTCCCCGGAAGGAAGATGAGAGGAAGGAACGAGAGAGAGATGAGTCCCGCGCACTTTCGATGCCAGAAGGAATGACTCTCTCAAATTCACACACTCTCTCGCCCTCCTCCGACAGCGAGCTTAGCGATTATGATTGATTAGGAATGCTCGCGTCGAGTGTCTGCCTCTGTTTTACCCTCTCTCTCTCTCCCTTCTAGCATGAGCCCCCCTTAGGGTCCAAGGGAGGAAGGAGAATCGATAGAGAGGACGAGAAGGAGAAGGAAGGAAGGGAGAGAGTGTGGGTCTCTGGGGGGAGGGAGGGGGGGGAGGGGGAGAAGCATGAAGAGGGGGAGAATGCATGCTCGCCCTTGTTGGCTGTGCCCTGATGCGTTCGTTCGAGCGCCTCCCCACTGCCAATTAGCGGTTTATCACGCAATTCCGCTCGGACTTTCGAAGATTTCCCGCATTTTTGCTTCCGATTTACGCCATTTCGTTCGTTTCGCAGACTACAATTATGACTAGTGCGCAATTTAGCCATAAAACGGCTTACGAAATCACAGTTGCTCATTTATCACGAGTTCATATTTCATTCTTGTCCGCAATTCAAGCTCGTTTTCGTGTTGCTATCGTCGATCTGCGACACCGAATCATACATTCATCATTTGCACACGACAATTTCGATTTGTAACTAATCTTGTAAAGAAAATATTTAAAATTGTGTATATATGGAACAAAATGTTTTAATTTCGAAATAATTCAATCTGCAGGCGCGCCAATACGAGGAAGCGCACGCTATGAACGAACAGCGACGGGCCGGTCCCGGACCCGGCGGTGGTGAGCTCTTCTTTTTATTTTTGTTATTGTTTTTTTGTATTATGCTTCCAAAACGTCAACACAAAATGATAGTCTATTTTTTAATCTATGGGTATCTTGGCCTGGTCTCAAATCGCGCTGTGAATGCGCAAAACCTGATTAAATGGCTCAGTCTTTTTTTCATTCGAAAGCCCCGTCGGCTCTTACTTTCACTGCCTCCTCTCTTAGTCTCAGTCCCAACTCTGGGGTTTGAACGAAAACGGAGCGTCGAGGCAAAAGATAGAGAGAGGGAGAGGAGAGAGAGAGCCGCAACATATCGAATTGCACTAGTCCTAGTCCATGTAGTCCTTTCGCCCACTGGGAAGAAGAGGAGGACCGAGTAGGGATAGTCGTCATACTGGTTCCGGACTTCACAATTATCATTTTATTGTTTATAGTTGAAGGACTACTCAAACAATGAACATTGAAAGTAAGTCGTCAACGACTTGAGAGCAGCCTGAAACATATCTCAGCTTGTTGCATCAGAATAGGAGCAAATTCAAAGAAAGCGAAAAATAAAAAGATAAAATATCGATTTGTAGGTCATCGGCAGCTGCCAGATGACGTCATCCGCCAGATCAAGGCAGTCGATCAGCAGACGAGCACGCTGACGGCTTCTGGAGTCGCCGGCTTCTCGGCAAGAGTCTTGGACAAGTGAGTTCTGATTATTATATTTATATATATACTTATAAGTGAAAATCGAGTTCTTGCAAAAAAAAGTTTGGTTCTTGCTCTGCAAAAAGTCGACAAATGTACTGTTCTAGAACTCCTTTACATAAAACATTGGAGCGATTTCCCTAAGCCGGAGTGATCGTCAAGGTCATTTCCATTCCAGGACCGAGCAACCTCACCCCAAGACGGGCGAGATCTACGTGGTGCAGCTAGTGGAGATGATCAAGAAGCCAGGACAGGTCAGTCTAATCTCATTTACTCCCGTTAAAACTAGGAAAGACATCGCTATGAATGATTCTCTTCCTAATGCTTGAATTATCATCAGTCGTTTATTGTGGAGCCTAAAATAGCTTTCAGTGAAGTAACAACTAAAAATTCCATCTTAGATGTAATTGTGACTGTTCTGACCGCATACACTCGCTCATGCTATAGATATCATGTGTGCATCCCTTTTCGATTAGAATACGTGTGAGCAGTGTATTCCCCATTCTAAATATCGTTGCTTGCAGTCACTGGGTCTCTATCTCCGCGAGGGAAACGGCATCGATCGGCCGACAGGTGTATTCGCCAGTCGATTCGGACCCAACTCCGAGCTGGAACGGTGAGTAACGAATGATTGAGAAGGAATTCATTTCAACGACTCGACCACCGTACATTTTGCTAGTAAATTTTGTATCTTTCAAAAAATAGTGCCGAGCTCAATTTTTCCCCGATCTATTTGCGTTTATTGCATAAGAAGCGAGAGAGTTCTCGTCTGTCAGCAACTGGGATCTCATTATGAATAGGGCAAACAGTCTCATTTCGTTCCGCCACCCAAAGCGTAGTGCAAACCATGATAAATCGCATGCTTGTCTGAAGGGGAAAACAGTCAAGCATGTTCATCTTGATATCGTATACTCACTCAACCTCTTTGGCATCAGGGTAATATACGGAATATCTCTAGAACAGGGTTGATCTTAATTGGAAGATATGCATAGCGATTCGGTAGACGGTTTCCGCAGGCGCGTTGGATGTTAATAGGGAAAAGCTTGATTTATTCCATCTTATTAAAATTATTCCTTCTCGAATGATCTTATCTTGAGAGCCACCGATCGAATCTCTAGCACCTATCATTCGCTGATATCGAATTGATCACCTTACTCTTGCTTTGGGGATAAGAAAGATTACAGATAATTAGTAATATTCCTCATTGCAGCTACGGCGACGTCATCCGACCGGGCGACGAGATTCTCTCGATTAACAACGTCGACGTCGCGTCGATGAGCATCGACGACGTCGTCCTCACCCTGAGCATCCCGCGACGACTCATCCTCAGGATACGGTAGGCAGTTATTGATATTGATTGATAGGATGTACTACTGGCGTGATTTGCAAGTTGATGCATGATGGGCAGTCTCAGAATTTGGTAGTGATTGAGATGCTATGAAGTGTAGAAATGGCGGATCTTCGCGCAGAGACAGCGATAGCTATGATGCAGAGAGGGAGAGAGAGAGAGAGAGGCGCGAGGGAGAGCGGGTGGCATGAGAGAACGGATCTCGAGAGGGAGTGGTCGAGGAAGGGGTAGACATGCTAGCATAGTCTAACTAGAATCGAATTGTTTCAGTGAGTCGTACAATTTGATAGGAAGAAACGACTGTATTCTTGATCTCATGAATTTACATCAAGCTCTCGTTTCAGGTTCAACAAGAATCGTCGTGATCGATCTTCTCGCTCACAACAACCAGAGGATCGGCCTGTCGTCGTCTTCCACAAGGTATTCTGTTTTTTCAAATCATTTTTTTATTATTTTGATTCCAACCTTTTACTGCTGAGCAGCCATCTCAACCTCAGTTATAATAAGTCTGAAACTTATTTTGTCAGAAATTTCAACTCAATGTTTTTCTCTTTTTTCGTTCCGCTAAATCTCGGAAAGCACTTCTCTCTTTTTGCTCTCTCGTCATTTCGCTCGTTTCCTGATCAGTCATCCATGCGCGGGGAAAAGAAGACAAATGGAGCTGAGTAAGAGAGGAAATGGGCGAATTCCCCGATTGCCTGAGGCAAGATAGAGAAAAAAATAGGTTAAATACTTGGACGGGGGATCGAATAAGGATGTCTTTGCAAGAGATCAACCTCTCCATTCTTCCTTCCATTGCATCGGGCAAATCGGCGAGAGATCACGCAGAATGAAGAGAGCAGAAAACAGACTCTGCGCTCAATCAAAAATCAAAGATCATCTGAAAAATCGCTTCCAGATTTCCTCCCTTCTAACGCGTGTGATCATTCTCCGCAGGCGCTATGTATACTTTCCCCCATTCAATCGGCCCGGATTATCTCCCATTCAGTCAGTGCAATGAGAAAGTGGAAAAGAACCCTCGGAGAGAGAGAAAAGCACGGGGGATAGTGAGACAGTTTCCTCTCCATTGCCCCCTACGGACTACTTCTAGCCATGATGAAGTCCGTTTTCGGCAGTATTCGACTCAAATTTGCGGAATTTGTGAGTGTTAGCATTGAGCTTTCGTATTTCGGATCCAACACTCACAATCAGTGAGTGCTAACGGGCGCACCCTCTGAAAGCAAGTGTTCTTGAGATTTGGAGAATTGTTGAAGCTAGTTAGCGGTCTCTCTGACTCCATGTGCTCAGCTCTCTTTCTCGCTAATTCGCCTCAAAATTCAGCTCTGAATGCTGAGCATTAAAATTCATTTTTCTGTTGATAATGAACCATCGCTTCGATCGGGTAATTTCGAAAATTTCAATTTCTGAATCAAATTAAACTGCATTTCGTAAATCGTCTAGAATGGAATCTTAATTGGTCTGTATGTTAATGATAGAATTAATGGTATTTCTGCATATATCAAAGCATTTCTCAGTTAATGCTTCTTTACATTTCAAACTACGGTATTCGAGCGGAAAAAGGGAAAATATGACGCAATTGCGTTCCTTAATTTATTGTGCATGTCGTCAGGTGTTTTCCCATGTGCGGCCTGCTGGCAACAAAGTTGCAATCTATTCCCGAAATCCTTGTGGATGCACACAAACCTAGCAGAAGGCATCAGCTCATGTTTCTGAAAGTATGCTGATGACGTAACTTCCTTTACCTTTCTTTTCATCAGGTGGAAGAACGTCGCTCCGAGACGGGCGATTCCTCTGCGCCGCTTCTCGCCAATCCCACGCCCACAGCCAATACCTGGCTGGGACGGAGAGCCAGGCAGGAGACACAGGTACGGTACTGGAGGCTACTGTAGGTTACGGTAGTTACAACCCAAAACATGATTTAATCATTCTGCTGTAGGTCAGGTCGGATGAGAACCATTTCGCAGTTCTGTCTCCTCAGCAGCTTTCTCTCGCGGCATCATGAGTACTTATTCGACTTAGCGCAGATTTCCTTAGTGCGCGTAACGAAATTTTATTTCTAATTTTATGTAGTAAGTTCATTGTTCACAAGCTTGCTGTACGAAGATCAATTTCATAGCTCGCTCTCAATCTTGAATTATTGCTGAAACATAGCGTGATATAATCTGTTCTTTTTAATATTTCGAAGTCGTCTATAAATAGGAATTGTGAATGGGTCTCGAGTCTCGAGGAATCCCTCCCTCCCTTCCCTCTTCCTTCCTTCTACTCGGTCCTACTCGCTCACTTCCTTCAAAATGCATCACGATTTCTCTCGGCTCGCGCCTTCTTTCTTCCTCTCCCCCCTTCTAAAATGGGATTCGTTCGTAGAGTGATTTCAGAGAGTGAGAGAGATCGAGGCGGTTAGAAGCTGTCGGAACGGGAGGGAGATGGGAGGGAGGAGCGGGGGGAGGGGTGGGGAGGGGAAAAGAGGAGGGGGGGGCATCCGGGCGGGATGGTGCAGCTATAGAATTTCGGGAGAAAGCTCCGTCGTCTAGTCTTCTTTCCTTGCTTAGCGCTCGTTTAGGAAAATTCCCTCTACTTTACACGTGCTTTACTTGTGATAACGATCATGCCATATTTTTCCAAGAATCAGAGTTTATGCCTGTTAGATTATGCAAGTCTTCCATGCAATAACTATCATAAGGTAGGGGGTATTTTAGATGCTTGACATCATCTTGTCGGCACTAGGTCGGATGACAACTATGACGTCATACCGCCTTTGATACATCAAAGGAAGCATGGCGTCATAGTTCTCATCCGAGCTAGTCCTTTGGTCGCATTCTGATCCCCTCTTGTCACTTCTTGCACGCATCGTTCCACTTTCCCCCATTACTCACTCCTCTAAGCCGCAGATTCTGATTCGGCGGCGCGCCTTAATATGGATGAAGGATGACTCTCTTCATTCCTCACGCTCTCTCGTCTCTCTTATCGGCGAAAGAGTGCACAAAATCGAGAGACGCTCGCTCGTTGTGTCTGCTGCTTAATCCCCGGCTTCCGGCCACCCTCTGTGAACGTCGATTTGCCATTGCTGCATTACTCCCTTCTTGTTAGGACTGCGTCTCTGCTTCCTCTTCCCCTAAAGGCGCTATACTATCCAGCCTATCTTTGAACATGTGTATTGCCCCCCCCCCCCCCACATGCCAGACAAATCTCTGCTTCATTTGCAAAACCTCTTTAGAATTGTCAAATTCTTACGCATAGATGAAAGGGATGTTTTCGCAAGTAGGAGATTGGTTGTGCCAAGTGTGGAGGGCCAAGTCGTTCCGTCGTACTAATCCTCCTTTCACATGCATTTCTGCTCGATTTCTGGCGCTCAAAACACGGCGGTACCTCGCCATCTAAGCCTTTTGGGTGTGCGTCTAGACTATGTAAGCAGTCAGCGGAAAGCCAAACCATACTTCATGGATTTCTCAGTAAACAAGGGACGTGTGTCTGAACAGTACTCGTAGATTGTATGGATTTATATCTTTTTTAAGACTTGATTGGACAACTTCTGATCACCTTCTGTCTAGTAGAGTTCGAACTATGAGAAAGTCGTCTCTTCATTTCGTGCACTCTCTCACCGCTCGACCGGTCTAGAGAGTGTGCAAAATGAAGAGACGACTATCTCTTATTTCGAACTTTACTGTCTAGTTCTAGTTAGAATTGCCCATAGGGAGCTTCTCAAACTATAGATCTTCGCTTCCCTCCAGTTTCCATCTCCAGTCCAGTAGCAATAAGCAAGAAACAGAGGGGCCTCGCAGACGAATTCTTTCCGCTTCGAAACACTCCTCCCTTTCTTTCTACTTGAAGTACTTGCTTCTCCTCCTCCTTCTTCACCTTTTCCTCTCCTCCTCCTCCTCCCTTCTCCCCTCCCCTTTCCTCCCTCCTGCTTCCTTTCCTTACTCGCACATCCACCGTGAATCTCATTACAACGCGAAATCGACTAAATTTTGCTAGCGAGAGAGGCGTCTCCTTCCTCCTTTCACACTCTGAGTTCTGTTTTTTCCATGGTTTCAAATTAATTAAGCGTATTTACCGTGGATTTCGCAGGAAATGAATCAGACGCTCTCGAGGATGTCGCATCCCCCTGCGAATGCAGCAGCTGCAGCAGGCGCAGCAGGGGGCGGAGCCTCCATCAGCGCAGGAATGGCCACTGGTTCGTCTTTTATATATTGCATGGTTAAATTTGGATCGTACATAATACTAATACTAGCATTTCCCACAAAATATCAACAAACTTTGAAACTCACTTCTGTGGGGGGTGACAAAAGAGCAACCGACAAAAGAGCAACGGGGCGCCGTTCGCAGGGGAGTCGAAGTAGGAACTTGGGAGTCGTTGCATTGTCACTAGTATGCTGACCACTACACGACCCTGTTTAGATCCTGTAGCTTGGCGATCTTGAGTTTCACTCCATATCTATGGTTCATGGTCTAAAATTGAGATTTTGGGCGGAAATTGATGGCTAGATAAAGTTCAAATACCGTAGCCACTCAATATTACATTACCCCATAATCTACTGAAACCGAGTATCATGGGCATCGATTGGTTACGGTATTTGAAGTTTGTCTAGCCATCAATATCCGCCCAAATTCTCAATTTTAGACCATGAACCATAGATATGGAGTGAAACTCAAGATCGCCTAGCTACAGGATCTAAACAGGGTGGTGTAGTGGTGAGCATACTAGTGACAATGCAACGACTCCCAAGTTCCTACTTCGACTCCCCTGCGAACGGCGCCCCGTTGCTCTTTTGTCACCCCCCCCCCCCCCCCACTTCTGTGTTTCATACTAGAGCTCGTGTAGTATGATTACTTGTTCTCTTCCAATAAAACTCCGCTCGTAAAAAGAATTGGTGTGAATAGTATTAGTTAGGGTGATCCTAATAGATTCTGTAACTGACGAATTACAATCACTCGTTCGCAGGTTCTCGTCAGTCTCCTCGCGACCACCACATGGGCACGCTGGGGAGGCAGCACTCGGCTCAGGCGCAGCTGCAGCAACTGCAGCATCAACAGCAGCAGCTGCAGCAGCAGATGCAGCACGTGGGACTGCACCACGCTGAGGTGGGCGCTTTGGAAAATGTTGGGTTTAATGCACTTGGGAACTGATGCCAGATTGATGCGAACTCTGTGTCTGATGGATTCTACTAGCAGTGAAGCATATCTGAAATCGGTTTCAATTTTGTGCTTTGAGAGAATAGCAATTTTTTTTCAATTAAAATGGATATTCTGTGTGCAACTCAGATATGTTTCACGATTATATGAAAGTCAGACAACTAATTTCGTTACGTTAAATCGTTCAATCGTTGTTTAGAAAAGAGCACACAATAAGATAGTTTGAAATGTTACAGTATTCTCCGTTTAGAGTCCGATTCTGAGCTCTCCTCGGGGTCGAATCTCTCCAGCCCATCGGCCGACCATCGTCAACGGAGGCATCGGAGTTAGCGAACTAACCAGGTCCTCCCTTCCCTTTGATTTGATCTAAAACACCAGATAAGTGATGCACATTTTTGCGCAGTGATTCACAGTGTTTCCATAGCTTGACGAAGACTCCGCTGTACGAAATGCCATAAAAAGAGGTTTTTGTAAACGTTTCGTACCATCGTAAGCCATGTGTCATTTCTTCATCTTCACTGGTGTTGCATACGTAAGAACAGACATCAATACGAGTGTGATTTGGCAAGAGATTTTTGCTTGCCTTGTTCAAGCTGTTAATTAGTGGTTTAGTAATCAACAAATTCAGATTCCCCGACACCGAGGCCTCATCGGACACTGTCTCTCGCACAGCTCGCGTGCCTCCGCCCAAGATCTACCCCTCTTCGGTGTGAAATACTGGATTTCGATAGCTATCAATGCGTGATCATTCACTCGCATTTGCATATCTTATTAAATATTTAATTTTTAATTATTTTCATAATTCAGGTGCGAAGAGCGGAGAGTTTCAGCAGTCAGCCGGGAATGAGCAATGCTGTACAGGTGCGCCCATGCCTATCTCCAACTTGATCTCTGTTGACACAAAATGGGAAATTATGCGAATTCGTATTCATTTGTAGTACTGCACAGAACAAAGGAAAATCGTTTTTGCGCGAAATTCAGCAGAGATTGTGTGAAAACAATTTTAATCTTATTCATCTGCAAAAAAAAACAAATTTGCCCTAATAACTGACACTCGTCTACGTCATTCTTCCTTGAGCATCCCAATTGCAGAGCCCCGGCTACTCGATCCCTCGCTCATCAACCGTCTATCCTCCTCCTGACCCCTTGCTGAGCAGGTTTAATAAAAACAATTTAATTGATTAATTAATTACTGAATTAATTAATTAATTAGATCCCTCTGTTCCCCCGTGCTGCCTCGTCCTCTGCGACAGACAACCAGCGAACAGCACTCCAACTCCCTCCCGAGAAGGTAATTATCCACTAATTAGCATAATCTTTGAGTTACCTTTGAGTTGCAAGATCTTGTTACATTTGGTAGAAAGGGGGTTTATTTGACTTTTAAATCGAGCTATGTTTCATCGCTGCTTCAACCACTTTCGCATTCGAATGAATTCGATGATAAAATGCAATCTCAGTTATAAATTTCAATTAAGACGAGCGGTCTCTGGGCCACGCAACGTCAAGTGGAGGAACGACGTCGTCGGCAAGGAGGCCTTTGATCTACTCGCTGGTGAGGACTACGGTAGAATTACGGTAGCACCATGATGAATATTACCTAAATATCTTCAAAATGTGAATTATAGGAGAGGAATCCGACTCTGCCTACTCAAATCCGGAATATGGAAGACCTCAGCGTGAGTTTTCCTAAACCTTCGATTGTGAAGTAACTTTTCTAAGAAAACCAGAGGCCCTCCTCTATTACAGTTGGGTTAAGTGATATATTTGTGATTATTTCAAGTCAGAAATGACTCTCAGGAAAATAGCGGTAGATCACGGAAGTGGTTAAGTAATCAAGCAAAATGCTCTTACTCCCACCTAGAGAAGTGAGAAGAGATCAAGCTCTACGAATTTCCTCAACGTATCTTGAAACTTCCCATGTCACTCTGCTATCTAGTCGATTAGACAGGGCTGAGAGTCTATAGCATATCGAGAGCCTAGCACTCTGATGCTCGCGCGAGCGAATTAGTGCAGCGACTCGAGGGCAGGTCGTTGCATAATGCATGATCTCCTCCTCGATTCCTGCACTCTCTTCACTTCTCGTGCTCTCTCGCTTCCTCTATTCGTCTGACTCTCTCCTATTTGCATGCTCTCTCGCTTTATCTAACCAGCGAGAGAGAGTATAAAATGAGCAGAGTGAAATCGTTGCTCGGAAGTGAATGGAAGGTCAGAAATAGAGCACCTCGTCATTGCGAGAAATGAATTTAATGGTAGCAGGAGCGCGATGAGAGTGACAAGTACTTGCGAGAATGATCGGATATCATATTCCGAAAGAGGAAGAACACTAGGGTCAAAGTTGATCTTTAATCTTTGGTCAATGATTTCTGCAGCCCTACGACTCTCCAACGGCGGGCCTGGCCGTACCATCAACGACATCTTCTCGGCTGCAGAGTACAGGCGAGTTGTGGACTGATTCTCCCTCATGGTCTCTCTAGTTAGTTCGGCACTACGCCAGATGAGAACTATGACGTCATACCGCCTTTGATGTATCAAAGTCGACATGAGGTCATAGTTATCATCCGACCTTGTGCCCTCTAGTTCACAAGACATGAAGCTCTTCGTTCTGCGTGCCCTCTCGCCAGTCTAATCAGCTAGAGATAACGTATCATAGAATGAAGAGTCGCTTCTTTCAATCACATCCCTCACACTCTATCCCATCTCTATCCCTTGACAACGATCGTGCGGAACTTATTCCAACTGATCTTTGATCTTTCAGACACTGGGCGGGCGATCCGCGCGTTCCGCCGCTTGGAGCAGCCTACACGAATCTGACGACGTGAGGGTTACATATAAAATTATTGTTGTGTGTATTGGTTTCTAAAATCTGAAATTTTATGAAATTTAATTATCCGATTACTCTAGTTGAATTGAGTTTCACATGTGAGTCTAATTGAGTGGAATCAGAGAACTATGATCGATAATTAGCAAACGCATTTTTTTAAATCGGGAAATAAGTAAAAGGCCACAGAATGAGAGAGCGCGTCAAGAATCATACGATCCTTTCCAGTGCCGGCTACGCCTCTCCCATGTCGGCAGTGCCCCCACTCGGACAGCAGTATAGGTAGTTTCGAAAATATATTCGAAACAATTTTGTTTTAATTTTTCGACACGCTTAGTGATAAGGATAGATGCAAAGCGTTAGAACTTTTCGATGTACAACTCTATCTCCATCTTCAGTACGTCGACACTCGGTCGACAATCTCGTTGGAGTCACACATATGGAGACACGCCAGGATCCAGGGGACCCAGATCCAGCAGTCTCACGGGGAGGAGCATCATGGCACAGGTTGGTCATTGATATGAGGTAATTGTAAGCATAAAACCCATCTTAACGGATTTACCTTTCATTCAATCAACTTTTCCGAAACCACAATCATCTGGAGCCAGAATTACGACTCTCTTAATTTTGTGTTATCACTCTCGCTAATCTGAGAGCGCAAAGAATACGACTGCTGGTGAAGTCGTCCCTAGTGCCGAGTACCCGGGCGCCCATATTGGCACCATAATCTTCCCTCATTCAGTCCCTGGTCGGCTCTCCTCTCGTCGACCGTCGAGTGATGCCGCAGCAGCAGGTGCCACACATCGACCGACCATCCGCCGTCCTGGATCGGTACGTGCCATGACCTCTTGTGGTACCAAACATTTCGGGTTCCATGATCTGGTTCCATAAACTCGTCTGGTTTCATAAACTCGTCTGGTTTCATCACCTCTTCTGGTTTCAAGTCTTTCTGGTTTCATAGGCTCTTCTGGTTCCATAAACTCGTCTAGTTCCATGGGCTCTTCCGGTATATGTAGTTGGTACCATAACCCGCTCCCAGATACCACGTGTCTCCTCTGATGAATCGTCGTGCGCCGTTGAGAACAGCCGGCCCAGGCATCAACGTCGATCGACTGGGCGTGAGCGCGCTCAGTGGAATGCTATACGTTCAGGTAATTATGATATTAATGTTAATTAGGGTCTAACGAATTCGCGTGGCAGAACAGAATTGAGAAAGAAGTGAGAGTTGTGGTAGGATTTTGGAAAACCTAGAATTTTCAGAAAATTTGAAACCTATTCGTATTAGCTATTCGTATTAAATTGATTTTACGATTGCTATGAACTTGGTGAATTTAAATATTGTAGAATAACAATAATAATGGCTTACAATTATAATCAGGAGTACCACTTATCATTCATCAGAAAAAAACTCATTCCAAACCCATTTCCAAGGGCTGATTCTCGCTATAAAATCTCTTTCACGATTCTTTGATCAGTCATCAATCGACGTACCGTAATCCCCTACCGTACTCCAGATCTACGAGGGTCGTGGACTGCGAATTCCCGAGAAGCACCGGGTTGTGACGGAGGAGATGTACTGCGTGCTCGAGGTGGACGAGGCACATCGTGCCAGGACAGGAGTATCGACACCCGATCAGAAGTACAGGTGCGATACCGTAACCTGGTCGTACTGTAGTCTAAATGAGCGTGAGATTATCGCAAGATCGACCTTATAGGATAGATGGAGTAAAGTTCTGAATTTATCTTTGAGATGGCGCGAGACGTTCCACATCGACATCTTCAACGCGACGCAGCTCCAGTTCTTCGTCTACAGCTGGCATCCGCAGCATCGGTGAGCACTCTCTCACTGTTATCGTTGATCTCTCCAACTCACACACTGTCATTAGCTCATTTTCCCTATGCCAAGAAGTACAGGAGAGCACTACATTGCAATCTAGGAGCTCACAATTTCGTTCAAAATAGCGAAACTGACCCTTGCAGCCACTCCCTCTGTCACAAGGGTCAGCTGAAGCTGCTGGAGGCTTTCGTCGTCGATCAATTGAACGGAGAGAAGATGCTGGCACTCGCACTCGAACCACGGTGACCCCCACTGATTAGAAATGTCCCTTGTTAACCTCTCTTACTAGTCAGTCCTCTCCTTTTCTTCCTTCATTATTGATTGCCTTCATAATATTTTTGTTTTCTGCCGAATTTGAGGGTGAAAGGCAACTATTGAACAGAAAACCTATTGTTCTACTTGATTCATTTGCGAAACACAAGAAATTTTAAAGCTAATTCAATTCAACCATATCTCTTGCGCAACAAGGAAATGCTCCAAGGACAGTGTTTGCATTACTTATAAGGAACTTGAGTATTCATAACCATTAACTCATTTTATTCAGAGGCCAGCTGTGCGTGCGCGTCGGCTACCACGACATGCACCAGGTCTTCCGACGGACGGTCAACCCGAGGATTGATGGGTACGGTACCTGTGATTATTGGGTTCCATGCGGGTACTACTGGGTGTCGATTGCTATCGATTGTAACCAAATAGCAAAGTTGATCTCCTGAACCAGAGAATAATTGGGTTCCATTCGGTTACTAGTGGACAGCCCAATTCAATTGAAGTGTGGCTTCTGTGGCTAAAGGAGCAATCAAATACTAAAGATCAAAGATCACTCCCCTGCAGATGCTTCGGAGTGCCACTCGCGCGTCTCCTGCAGCGAGAACACCGAGAGACGCCCCTCGTTCTGGCCAGGTACTCTTCATCTCTGTCTCTCTTCATTTCCCATACTCTCTATCCTCTCACTTGCAAGATAGTGTGTGCAAGGCAGAGAGAAAAAACAATAGCAATAACACGATAAACACAAGTGTTTTGCAGATTGATAGCGGAGATAGAGAAGCGGGGCATAGACTATGGCGGCCTCTACATATGTGAGTGATCTTTGATCTTTGCATCTCGAAGTCGATTTGAGCACGAACCGTTGATGGTCGAAATATTAGCTCTCTTGTTTATATCGTGTTAGTTATGCAATAAAGAAGCAAGGTCTTGTCGCTAACTCTATAGCAGGAGGACGTAGTAAAAGTAGTAACTCACTCCTCGTCCTTTGCAGTGTGTGGAGCAGTGGAGAAGAAACGACTGGTGCGAGACGAATTGGAGACGAATGCCGTGGATGCAGACATCACTGTGGACGGAGTGCCAGACACGAATGTCCTCGCCTGTCTAATCAAGGTTACTAGAGTCTAATTAATTAAGTTATTAGAATTACGTCAAATTAAGTTATTAGAGTCTAAATAATTGTCTAATCAAGGTTAGTAGAGATGGTTTTATGTAACATCACAATGACATTCAGAAATTGTTATCGCCCAAAAAATCCTAAATATTAGCAGAGGGTGAAACATAACCTACCATTCAGTCAGTTCTTGACTTTCCGCCTATGGGGAATTCAATATGTTTCATCAAATGTGTAAACTCGGAAGTTTTTCATTCCGAGCAATTATAGGTTGAAATGAAATCAAATCTAACTATAATCTTGAATATTATTTACATTCATTTATTCCCTTTTAGCCATGTTATTGCGAACTAAAAGTTAACAAGCTGCACCGCCTCAATGTATCCGCGGGATGACTCTATCCGGCACGCCTCAATACCATTTCTATATCATGCATCTGATTGTCTGATCCCGAACAATTACCCTAATTTCCCTCTTATTTCTGCTCTTCCGCTCAGGACTTCCTCCGTGAGCTGCCCGATCCTCTCATTCCTCCTCACATCCACAACATGCTTCTGGATGCTGCCTCGATGGCCAATCCGAACGATACTGATGGCAACAGACAGATGGTATTCAGGATCATCGACTGTCTCAGTCTCGCCAATAAGGTAAACATCTACATATTTCTCCAAACCGTAAAATATCGACTATCCCAAAATTCAGAACTTTACGGTGATGACTGCGATTTTTCCCAAAAAAAAAATAATCAACTGGATTTCCTTGCAAAAAACGGATGGGCATGATCTGGGGCTTTCTTTTTTGAGCTGATCGCGAATCTGAACCTAATCAAAGGAATTCAGAACACGCTGTTGCTCGTGATGGACCATCTCTCGCTCGCGCTCTCCTCCTTCATTCCGCCTGCAGGAGTGCCCAGGCTAGTCTTTGGTCTTTGATCTTTCCTCTCCGCGTCAAAGGAGGATTTTTTAATATTCAAAGGTTTCATAATATTGTTGTTCCACCAATTCCCTTGGTCGTAGCAATGGTGAAACTTACCATAGCTTCTTACTGTAGATGAGAGCAGGCAAAAATCGATAAATCAATAATTGCAGGTCGATGATCGTGCAGACTTTCGCGCCGCTGATTCTGTGCACTGCAGATGCAGCAGTCGGAGGTACACCTAGAGCCTTATCATCATGCTACTTAGATACTGTTGAAGTATCTCCTTAACCCCTTTTACCTATTCCTTAGCGCTAGATAGACCCTAGGCACAAGCTCCACTACAGGGTGCGCCAAAATTACCCGGACAAATTTATTCATTCTGAAGCCCCGCAGTCCAACCGATATATGCGATCCCTATTGCATCATCATCACGAGTGGTCATTGGTCTCTCCCAATCCAAGGTCACATGCCACCTAGTCAAGCCTCCTAGTAATGGTGAAGTCTAGTCGCCTCCAACCAGCATTATCAAGCTGTACAATGACAGTGTGACATCGATCATCAAATCGGCTTTCACAAGTCGGCTGCTTCCGATACCGCAATTATGTATCAAAGGCTTGATACTGAGCAGGGTCGTCCGGGCTGTGGGAAATCGGTCTATGCTTCCACCACCAAGAACATGGAGCGCATCCGAAAGAGGGGTGGTTTGAAACCACATTCAGGTGGATAAGAATCTCGATAGCTCGAACGTATCCGTTCGTGGTCTTCTCATGTCCCAGTTGACTCTTCGCACTAACATGAGCATTAAATTGCAGGGACTAGAGGAATGTCCGATCAAGATCCGCAGAGAACGATAACGTATACTGTTGTTACATTGTGCTAAGTCCGCGCACTTTTGTATGTTATTCAGCGATGCTAATATCTTTACAATCAAGGGTTACCTGAATATCCAAATTGGCATAACCACTGTCTCTGATCCTGAAGAATCCTACAATAGTTTAGGAATCACTGGTTCTCTAACCATTCCCTTTTGATCAGGTTTTGGTCTGTAATTTGCCCAACGGGCAAGTTCCCACTCGTTTTTGTTACTGCGGGCGTCAAGATCAATAACGAGTGTTACATGAAGCACACCATCTGAAAAGTGCTTCTACCCTGGGTCCATTCCCACTTCGATCTGGGCCCCTAGACATTTCAGCAAGATTCTACTGTCATTCACATGAAAAAGTAATCACTGGACACGCATGCACCCGATTAATCACTCTGACTGATTTGCCCCCGAGCTCCCCCGATCTCAACCCCTCGACTTCAGCGTTTGGGGGTATTGTAGGTCAAGATGTCCTCTACCAAGAACTCGACACTAATCTCCCTCAAGGTTGCCCTTCTCAAAGCATAGGGCGAAATCGATGAAAATTTCCTGCGGGAATCGACAGTCGGATCTGAGAAGATATTCAATTTCGGTGTCAATGCCAAATGAGGTCTCATCAAAAATAGGGAGTATGTTATTATTGCCCATATTACAGGCACACTTTGCTCTGAACCAGATCGCTCAAGTCCAATTCTAAAGCTGGAAATCTTATGAAAACAGTTGTCCGGGTAATTATGGCGCACCCTGTAATAAAAAAGGGATTGTTAGGGCGAGCTTGATACATCATCAACTTTGGATACTTTACATTATTGTTGCAGTTTTTTGATAACATAGAGGTATTTGTAATAGGTATATTTTTTTATTTTTTAATAAAACAAAACGGTATGACATCGTTCACAACAGAACCACTGCACTCAAATTACAACTGTGAAACATATGAAATGATACAAAAAGTGATCAGCGGTAAATGCTTGTTATATGATAAAAACCGATCAAGTTCCTCTTCCCACTCATTGATCTTGAGGTGTGAAAGACCCGCTGGTTCGCCCTCTGGATGTCTCTCAAGCAGCGCAAACGCTGCAATTGTTGCTCGATGTGTGGCCTTCCCGAGTCAGTAAGTCGGCTTATCGCTTACCGCTTTCTGTTCTATGCCCACTGTATTCTACCCTTACTTTCATCTCATCCAACATCATATTATCTTTTGTTGTTATGTCAACTCAATCGCCCAATAATACACATTTTCGAGCTCCGTCTAACCGAAGAAAAAGTGTGATAGTCAGAGAGAGTCCCACTACTTGTTTGTTTCCCATTGCATCTATTTTCGCTCCAATTGGTTCCATCGCTTCTTCCGTTCCACTTTGTACTAATGCAGATTGATCGCATCTCGCCGTATGCTCTTGACCTCTGGCCCAATTCCCAGCTTGCTCAGTTATCGATCGTTCCTACCGTATCCACTACCGTATCCTTGCAGATGGAAGCGACTCGAGCGACGGTGCCTCGCCAGGGTACGCGCGTACCGTACCAGGGGGCACACAACCCGGTCATGGTGCAGTCGGCGGGGCCCACGCTGCAGCACGCGCAGCTGCAGCAACCAATGGCCCGACGCGCACCGCCACTACGGTATCGGAATCTCAGTGTTGACTGAGGTCGACCTTTCCTAGATCTACCGTAACCCCCACTCCTTCATGTAGGGCACCGTAACTCCTAGACCACCCGTAGCCTATCTACCCCTGATTCTAGGACAGAGTGTGTGCCTGTGTGCAAGAGTATTTCTTTCCTACTCCTCCTACTTTCCCTGTGATTACGGTACTGATTATCGATCGGGTCTAGATGTCTATTTTATTGATTACTCTTTTCTGACCACACACCATTTTAGAGATCGGCTCATTTGCGAAATTCACGGGGCTTTATCCTATTATAACCTATTTTATATATTCCAGATTCGGGTCTAAGAGTAATAGAGCTGATAGAGTATGAATCTCTGCTAATATTGA
Organism: Pristionchus mayeri; assembly: GCA_036245805.1. Lineage (NCBI taxonomy): Eukaryota > Metazoa > Nematoda > Chromadorea > Rhabditida > Neodiplogasteridae > Pristionchus > Pristionchus mayeri. Next base: position 16,082,341 of record BTRK01000002.1, read on the forward strand.
TCAGTATTGTCAGGCTCAAGCAACGGGATAGGATCATTGGCTAGGAATATTTTCGTATGCGTCGATTGTTCGTCTTTCGTAACCATTGTGAGCCTTGATTTTGTGTGCTTTCAAATTCACCTCGAAAGCTCCGTTCGCCGCACTCTTTCACCTCGTTGTTATGATAAAGACTATTAAATTTCATACATTCGTTTAATCTTGATTTGTTAGTGCTACTGTTCATCAAACTCTTGGAAGATTCATTTTATTAGACAAAGGAAGCATCTATTGATCAAAAATCGTTTCTGTAACTAGCCTATCGTCAGTCGGAATAGCATTTTGAACTTGGTTATTGAAAAAGAGCTCCAATTTTCCCAAACTGTCAGAGATTCAATTGCAAGAAAACTCACATGTTCGATATTTGGAGGTGTAATTTCTACTGTAGTTTCCCTGTTTAAACTCGAACTATGCGGTAACCAATTCCCTTTTTATCCCATCACAACAAGTTCGACTTCCTCTAATTCATTTGTTTCACGTCGGCTTCTGCATTGGTTGAAATTGACCGATGAATGCTGCTGCTGCAGCAACTGCAGCTGGGCACGGAAATTATATGTATCAGTACCAGCCACTGGTATTTATATTTTTTTCAAACTCGATTCACATAACCAACTTTATTATTTTCAACATACTATCATTCGTTTATGAAACTCAAGCCGAATCCACCCAAGTTCAGTATGAAATATTCACTTTGCTCGGGAATAAAGACGTAATTGCATGGGCAAAGTTAGATCTGTCCCAATTAGTATCCAATATCCGATGTTCTTTGTTCAGGGAAAACTGGCTACCAGCCCATCAGCAGTCCCAATAATCCCAAATTTTTTTGCAAACCATGTTTAAATAAATTTCACCAGTTCACGGAGTTATTTTCCAAGTAGTTACCTGTCCACCTGTCCACTCTAACCATGTGGTGACTAATTACCTCTCGTCATCCCATCAAAACAACGAGGAAGTTGCCAAATTTACTTCCTTTCCTGCACGAATTTGATTGGCTGAGAGGAACACCGACCACTAATTGACCTACGCCTACCGTAATCCCGCATGGACAATGCCCTCTTGATTGACAGATACACCCTCCGACGTTCTCAGTATCTTCATTTCTCCCACTCTCTCGCTCTGTCTCCTAGGCAAGAGATTGTGGCGAGAATGGAGAGAGATTCCCTACCACTCCTCCCCTCCTAGTGTTCGGCCATCAATGTTGCCCTTTCTGATTAGTAAAAAACGAGTGGCTCTCTCGAATTTCCACACTATTTCTCCGATGAGACAGAGCTAGAGATCACACTGGATGGAGAGAGCACATCGGATCTCGCCTCGGATACGTGTTCTCGCCAAAGTAACTCCCACATTGCGGCCTTGCTCCCAAATCTGGAAACAAAAGAGACGATAATATCACATGAGCACCCCCCCCCCTTGTCGCCGAAGCGTTCATCATATCATGATCTCCGCAACGAATTCTGCACAGCATGTTTTGAAGAAGTCAAAATTCGAGTATTTCACGTATCTTGCCGGATAGACCGATCGAGAGAGCACACTTGACAAGGAGAGCCGCCAAAACTGCACGGCATGTTTTGCCAGGGGATTGGCCTCTCGCCGGTCAGAGAAAGGCGAGAGATCATGCAAATCGAGGAGAGTCCGAAGATATCTCGATAACTCGAACTGGAGCTCGGCAAACTCATCGCGGCAACAAGTTGTCAGTTCGGCGGAGTAGACATTGCGTCTTTCATCATCACTGCTCATCATCCCTATTCTTAGCCACAGACAAGCGTGTGACTCTGGGGGGAGGGGGGAGGTCCACGAGAGGGTTGCAAAGGGGTCGAAAACAAGGATGATTCAGACCGGAAATCAAGCGGTTTTCAACAATACCCCTTTGTCTTATTTGCGCTTATCGAGTTTGCAAAATCGAGTGCTAGCAGGAAGGAGCGCTCTACTCTTCTTCCACAGTGTCTAATCGTCTCTCGCCGGCGAGAGAACTGTAGCTAGTTCACACACTGCTGCGTTGCGCTGAAAAGTTTTTGCTTACGTCTCTAATACTCATCTTCATCTCCCAGGACAGAGTGACGAGATATCGCACATAATTGAGAGGATTAGAGACACCCAAAAGAGCAGAGAAACAACATTTTTCTCCTGGTTGTGTTCGCCAATTCCAAACCGGGCTGACGCATTGAATGACTCAGCAGAGTTCAGTCTGAATCGGTATCGCAAACTGAGTAGATGAGCATATTGTAATCAGGATGAAGTACTGTCGTTGTGAGAGTCCTTGAAGACGTTTCATGGGAACTCTTCGAATCCCCATCCTTATAAATGGAATACGGATATTTCTGGACGTTCGTGCAATTCGATTCTCTCCTCTCAGCTACCTACACCTATTCAAGAGATAGCACTCCGTTTCACATCGATTTCACATTGTAAAGCAGTCCAGATTGGCCATTGAATAGGAGAAAGCCGAGAACGACCGGATAATAGGCCTCCTGGCTACAGTATCCGGCGCAGCTGTTTATTGATGGTCTATTCGAATTATTGCTTGAATAAATTGGCTTTATCGAGCGTCGACATGTGGGCGAAATATATTTCTGTGGTGAAATTTATCTTTGGAAGTTCGGGAATAACAGGAAGGGATGTGGTTGTTGTAGTTCCTCAGCGGTGCGCTACAACTAGTGGATGCATGAACATTGAATGGAATCATGTAATGATTCCCATTTACGCTCTAATCTTTCACTCCCTCCATCATCGTCCATTGAATAATATCTGCACATCTACTCTAACTCCCTTTTTATCGTTGTTGCAACATCAAATCCGTAACTTCCTTGTTCCGCAGAAAATTTCCCTGCAAATATTCTGCCGGACATTGATTAGGGTGTTGTCGCACCGTTCATTTTTTCGATGCACACCGGCACGGATTGTTATCGCCTGAATTTGCAGAGACAATTTGGGCGAAGGATGATGATAAATTGCGAAAGAGTGAACCTCTCCTGGTTTCCCATGATCTCTCCTCAGTGCAACTCGAACAGGATTGTCGCCCGTTTCCGTCGGGTGGCGAAGGGTAAAGATACGAGGGGTGATGATCGGATTGCGGGAGTAGGAATGACACTATCTCCCTCGTTCATCTATCGCCGCTCTAATCTGGGAAATATGGCTGGAAACGGGAGAGTGCGGAACATCTCGCGATAGCGATCGTGGGTAAACAGCAATCATCGCTCAACCCTTTCCGGTTAGATAGAGCTAGAAAGTGCGTGATTTCGAGAGATTCAGACAACTACTCTCTTCAGTGTTCAAATAGGGGTGAGAACTACCACAATTCGAACTCTAGTGTTAATGGGTGAGGAACGGTGTCACGAGGGACGAGAGATGTGCTGTTTTTCGATCTGATTAGGGGCGAGTCGCTCGAGATTACTGAGAAGGGTGATGAATGTGGTAAGTTAAGAGGTGTTGTGCGTGTCAGTGTGAGTTGTAGAAGGGGCGCACTCTTCATTTCGCGTGTTCTCTCGTCTGCCTGATGGGGATCGGCGTGTGAATCGAGTGAGAGGACAGGGAAAGGGTGCGGTCACAGGCTGAGATAGCCCCCAACTCCGTTAATCGAGGTCACACCGGAACTAGCGATAACTGTGCACTTTTCTTAAGAGATCGAAACACAATTGAGGCTCCGGTCACGTCATCAGTTTTGCGCAGTTCGCCTCAATTAGCAAACTGGTCTCGTTGAACTGTAAACTGTATTCGAACAGCGAGATACGTTTTTACTTTATCAATCTAAGTTCGTCGATGGTAGTACTTTCCAGTGTGCTTTGAACTTTATCCATCGGTTCCACCAATCGTTTATTACCTGCTAAAATTCATTTCTGGCCCTCTCCCGTATGGAATTCGCCCCGAAATGGCCCATTATTATTGCCGCGGTTGGCTCGTTATCGCGCAGGTTGACAGTCAAGAATCAGTCTCGGCCTTTCACCTGATCGCTAACATGTCAGATAAACTTGAGAGTGTGTGAACCAGAGAGGGCCATTGCCACTGTTGTCTCTGCTCTGCGTTTCATCGTTTCCCACATACTCTCGTCGATCTCTGACCGGCGAGAAATGAGGGGGGTCGTAATTATCAACCGCACTCTGACCTCTTCATTCGTGGCGTGAAGCGATTATCTCACTCACAGTGATAGTGCGCTGGCCGACTAAACGGGTTGGATTTTCTCCCCCTGTGACCCCGCAGACCCACCGTTCTGGCACCGCGATCGCCGCTAGGAGTAGGCACCCGCGGAACATTCCTAGGGTGATATCCGGCGTTGCATCTAATCAGTTCGCAATTGATGAATGTGTTGCCATCTTTTGATGTTTTCCCACTCATTTCACCTGAAAACTCAACCGTTCTGGCACCGCGATCGCGTTTCGCTGGTTATTCGACATGCAACATTCATTCCTGACTATGATCTACCCTAATAACCTATCAGTTGAACGCATTGCGATTTAGTCTGTGCCTTTTCGCCATAAAGTCACAAAGTCATCTGATTTGAGTTTCATCATTTTGTTGCTGGGTCACTGGATACTCTCTCTCTGGAACATTCCCATAATCTCGCTGTTTTTCCTTTTAGTCACTTTTATCCGTTCTAAGTGCTGGCTATTTTTACAATATTCATAGAATCACATCATGTTAGGAATCTTGTCCTGTTGCGACTGAACTCAGTATACCTGATCTGCATGCATTCCATTTCGAGAACTGCTAACTGCCACGAAGCTGTGGAACATTCCAGTCCGCGATCTTCTCATCTTATCAGTTCGCAATTTAAACACGCATCTCTTCGAGATCGTGCTTTGTCGTTTTATCGCTGCTTGTCGTAGAAAAATCGCAATTCTCCTCTCGATCCGATCAAAGTTTTCGATTTCTGGCACCTTTATCGCTTTCCAGACTTCACTGGAACATTTTAATCTCCACCATTCTATGCTTATCACTCCTGATTTGTCGGGGAAATGCTCGTAGTGGTGTCCACTAATGCTGCGCTGTACGATAATTAGACAGAGGTCAGCGGCCTTCGTAATAACCTCTAGGAACCGCTGCGTGGACACTTATTGCATGGAACCTTGTTCGATGTCGATATGCCCCCACGCATCTCTCTTTGCCAAACGCACTGTAGCAGGCAAAATTTCACAAGAGTAGGCGTCCGACGTCATTGCAACAGTGATTTCTGGAACCTTGGACTCTGGCACAGTGCCAACAATGGTCAGACAACCACTTGCTCTCTCCATTTCCCACGCTCTCTCGCGCCTGATCGCCCGTGCAAATTTGATTGTTTCTGTGTCCATTTTTGTCGTCGCCCTTCTTGTTCCCTTGCTGTCCCTGCAGACCGCCCCCTCCCCCCTCCAATCTCCCCTCTGCCAAAACACTCGCCCAACGACGAGAGAGCGTGCGAAATCGAGAGAGCGCCCGCCTGCAACCTGCGCGCATATCACTCAAAAATGCTGGGCGATCTCTGAAAATGGCTCCGGCCTGACCTCCCCGATCTATTATTGGCCGAGTGGAAACACCCCCTACGTCATGGTTGATCTTCTGATCCAAAACAAAAACAGGGGCGCTAACTGTGAATGATGATGGTATTGTGTTGATATCCCTCGGTCGTGTGACTATGAGTAAAGAGGCTCTCGCGACGATCTCTGGCGGGGCAAACAACTAGCGAAACACGTATAGCGAGCGAGACGATGAGGTTCTCTCCCTCTCTCCGGTCAGGGATTACCCCTTCTGTATGGCTATATTTGGCTCCGCCTTCGTCTCCCTGTTTTTCGAAAACCTCCACTGCCGACCCTCCATATTTTGCATGGGAGGTCACAAGCGGGCGAGAGAGTGTGTGATATCGAGAGAGCATCGTCATTTCTGGCTGGTTCTCGTGAGAGAGAAATAGTTGCGAGGCGGAGCCAGACCAGCTGATATTGGCCGAAAAACAGGAGAGGTGTTTACCTCGCTCCCCTGCTGCCGAAGCCAGTATATAACCGCGTCTGATCTGGCGGTCCCCAGAGTATCCGGACCCTACCTAGGGTTACGGTACCCCACGATCCCTGATCCCGAGTTCCCCAAGTCACTTCGCAGTCCGCCCTTCTGAATCCCATCATCTTCAATGTAACACAGCTTCCATTCTGGATCATACTGTAGCAGTGATTCACCCTCCTCTATTCTTGTTTCACATCCTCAACATGTTGTCTTGTCTTCTGATTTCGCCGAACCCCTGAGGCTTCTCTATCTGAAAACACGTGTAAGGTCATCTGGCGTGGGACAAATTGCGCGGAAGCCATCAGGGGCGCTGTTTACCCCGCGAAATAGCATTGGGCAACGAGAGAGAACCCCGATTTTTTCCCGGTTTCCGGCTTCCCGATTGCGTACTTTCCGCGCGTGTGTCAAAAAGACACAAACACACACGGGTGGCATTCAGAGGAGGAAAGGGCTTCTCTAGTTGGCTATAACAGGCAATTAGACACTTCCCTTGCGTCAAGAAGTAGTAGACTCATACTCTCCTCTTTTCACACTTGCTTTATCTGGATTGTGAAATGAAGAGTCGTAGTTGGTAATATGTGCTTCTCTTGTCGAAATCTCTCCATTTCCGTCCTTCCTTCACTGTTAGTTAGAGTTCAGAATTCTGAGAATCTATTCATTTCACACTCGCATTTTACACAAATGAAGAAACGCTTACTCGAATTTCGAACAGCTTGTTGAAAGAGTAAGCATGTTGCGAACTCGCTAGAGTAAGCTGTCCCCTCACTGTCGAGTGTTTCCAACTTCCCGTTACTCACTTCTGTCCATTCACTACTACTCCTTTTATGGGATCACGCGCGGCGAAACTGGCCAGTTCCTACCGAGTTTCGACTCTTTCTCACTCAGCTGTTCGAGTTCGCAATCCCCCCCTCTCCTCATTCAGCCCACTATCTCATCCTTCTGATCTATGCGGTATTTGGAGTTCGAGGGGGTTGATTGTATCTTTTCCTTGCCGAACAATGACTGATTGTTGCCCTCCCGAGACATCTGACCAAGAGTGGAAATTGAGTTGATACGACGTTGCGAGATGGAAGGAATTGACCGAATCGTGCACTTCGCACGCATCCATTCTATTTTGCACGCGCCATTATCAGAACTTAGAACGAAAGATGATCTTTGAACTTCAGAACTCGAGTGAATCAGATAATTGCCCATTGTTTCCTTGATCGTTGCTACTAGTGCTTATCTATTCAGTTGCTTCTCGAGCTATTATCAGAATCGTGTGGGGGGAGTGCTTAATAAAGCTCGAAATGTTATCAAAATAGCTTCTCGTACTTGATCTTGTCCCTCTTTCGTTCCTTCAGCGCATCTGTGCTGCACATCTTCCCCTCCTCGTTGTGCTTTGGTCCGACGCCAAACTCCTCGGATTCCCTGTGATTAGCTGCTAAGTGGCACTGCTCTTGCGCACTCTCTCCATTTCCAATGCTTTCTAGTCGATGAGAGAGCATGCGAAATGAAGGGAGTGCACTCTGCCTTTCATGCTTTTCTCTACGCTGAAAATTGGCGGTTTCCGACGTGGAAGCGCTGTTGTTCCACTAGTTTCTGAGCCAGAAATCCTCCATGCCCTCTCGAATCAGCACGCTCTCACGTCTCTCTGAACGGCGAGATAGCACGCAAAAGAAGGAGAGTCGTCTGATAGTAAAAAATTGAGTGCCATTGTTCGTATCCGTGTTTCACTTTCGCGCGCTGATAGTGGGGAGAGCTAACAGTCGTTCCAGTGCATGGAAGGATGCGAATTGATGTTTTACCCTGACTAGGGATTTGTTCTTTCAATTATTGGTATATCTGGAATTGAATTCATTGCTCGATAGAATCGTATCGAAATTTTGCCTTATTCTGAAACCTATCGTGATGAATTGATGTTCTACCCTGAATAGGGCTATGTTCTTTCAATTATTGATATTTGTCGAAATTGATGCAAAACCATTGCTCGATAGAATCGTATCGAAATTTGGCCTTATTCTGAAACCTATTTTGTTTCCTCCGCTGACTTGTCGCCAATCGCGATTTCTGGCGCAGTTTTGCACTGGGACGACTGAAGAAATGCATGTTTCTGCCCGCTCCTCCGACTTCCTTCTCATCAGTTTCCCTCCTTTCTCTCCAGATCTTGTTGCATTAATGAGCGACAAGCATGTCACACGGATCCGGCACTGCACTCCGCATTCTTTTCCTCTCTGGTTCTGCTACCGTAACAGTTTCCGCTCAGGACCACCTACAGTATATTGTTCCCTGAGAGTTTCCTCTCGTACCTTTGCGAGGCCTCTGCTCAAGCGTATCCTAGGTGCGTGCGTAGCGTGATTCCCAGTATCCAAATCTCATTCTAGACTTGTTTGCGTGCTCAGGAAGAATGTCACAATACAGTAGGTTTCCTCTCACTCTCCGGAATGATGAGACGGCTTTTTCCACCATAAAATCTTTGCTCATCATTCACTTTTATCGGGCTTTCCGATTCAGTCTGTTCGTCTAGACTGCACCCTTTCCTCAATGGTGCAGTCTAGACGATGCAGCCTGTTCCTCAATGGGGGTAGTTCTAAGAGTGCTCTCCGAAGAGATCTCGAATAGCAGCAGACTTCAAAGCCGCTGCGAGCCATGATATCTTCTATTGTAAAGGGCACATGCTAGGTCTTCATTGTCCATTTTAAATCTTCCATTTGTGTGAATTCAGGCGACCCTTTTTGGCAGTTCGAAAGTGCATGCCGAATCGTAAAGTCATTGAATGGCGCGCGAGTTAGCACGCTCCCCCCCCCCCCCTCCTCCCTCTTACTCTCCCGCTCAGACGATCTTTTCGATTCAGTTCCTCATTCCGAGTACGCTGATGTGCTTTGTGGCGCTCGAACTTTCCAGTTCTCGATTAGTTGGAACCTGGTTTGTTGCACTTTTGCCTACCGTAATCAACCGAAGTCACTTTGGTTAGATAACAAATTCCTCGTGAGACTAATCCAACGCGAAACTGACTGATCCCCCGAAGCCTGAAATGCCAAGTTTAATTGCGCATTAGAAGCACCTCGGCGTCTTTGGTGCACACGAGCGAAGGAGGAGGCTCACTGTTCGACATTTACTACCTTCCGGTTTTCGGAAATGCCGGTTCTAGATGGTTTGAAGGCGATCACTTGACAAAATCTCACGTGCGCATTGCATCTCGCAGAGCTCTCGCCAACTCGGAGAACGCTCTGTTGTTTTCGCGATCATAAACACCGCATAGTAACTGGCGCATCGCAGACAGAATTGATCACTGGTTGTGCTCTATCCCCTACCAACCCAAGGAGCTTGAGGAAGAGGGGGAGGGGAGAATATCGTGGTTCCACTCGAGATACTCGAGATCGTCACCCCATTAGGAGATTTCTCACCGGCCAGCACAAGTGTATCTCAATTACCCTAGTGGACCAGAGATGGAACGAACGCCATAGAGAACCACTCTGTCGTCTTCCCTCACCCACTCGTCAGTCAGACAAAGTGAGAGATAATGCGATTTCAAGAGAGTCAGAGAAACGATCGTCCGTCGCAACCTATGTGACTATTCTATTTATCGCGCCCTTCCGTCAAATGGTTTGCGAGTAAATGCGCGATAAGTAGAGAAAGGTCAAGTAACTGCCTGCACCATTAGATATACCAGTTGGCGAGGGGAGGGGGGTGGAAACGGAGCGCGTAACGTCTTCCGACCTAATTTTCCCATAGATAGCATCGACGAACAGTTTTTTGCTGCCCGCTCCGTTCCAGTCACATTCCTGCTAGGAACTCGGCTGTATCTGGGTCGTCGTGGGTGGAAATTATAAGCGGATGTAGGGGGCGAGAACTCTAAGAGCACTCAGATGCAGAAAGCGAATGTTGCACAGTCGCTAACCTCATTAGGTTCCCTCGTGATGCGGTCTCTGATTCGCTTAGAAGCCCCGCTCGCTGCAGCATAAACATAGCAAAAGCTCGAGAACCGCAGGATTCCCATTTTCCGGTTACGAAATGTCACGGATCCGATACTTTGTTCTTGACATCAACATCTTGGGCCCATTTCGTGGTCGTTCCAATGAGCGACGAAATTCTTGTGTTCTCTGTTCGCTAGGTTGACCTACCTTCCAAGGAGCGGCGGTCACCTCGTTACGGATGTGTAGTGATGTTCCCAGCCGACGACACGACACATATTACAGTGCCGTGGTTGTACTCTAATCAGGGCGAGGGAGTGGGGGATATGGAGAGGGTGCAGACGGGCAGAGGGTAGATCACGCCTACTCCCACCTAAATCGTCTTGTGTTCGCCACTTTTTCGTCACTTTCGCTCAAATTCATTCGCCCGCCCTCTCTTCTCGCCTAATGACTAACTATATCACATGCGCTCTCTCCTACTTGAGATCGTCGTTCCACCGAGCGCTGCCGTGCCAGGCACCGACTGGGTTACGGTAGTTCCGGTCTGGTCCCGATCCCGATTGGGTCCTGGTTCCGGCCTGGTTCCGGGGTAGGTCCAAGGCATCTTCTGGGTTCCAGAAGCGCCATCATTCTTGCATGCAAATATCGATCCGGGTAGCGTAACCTAATGCAGAACGGTAGTCATCTCCCATCTCCAGCTTCTCCTTCCGTTCATTCATACATTCCCCCTCTTCTCTTCATGAATCACGACTTCTATATGTTTCACCTCTCGCTCGGTTGCTGTTGTGTCTCAATACACACATTATTCCTTCCGTTTTTCCCTTCCTTCCGATCGGCAATCTCATTTTTCCGCCTCCTCCTCGCCTATTTTCGTTCCTCCCTCCGCTCCTCTCGCTCCTCCTCTTTTCAACTCCTCGCTTGCTTGTATGTGTGTGAACCAAGCCCCGCCCCCTTCCAGCACCCCCTCCTGTTTCCAGCTTCAGAATCCGCGTCTACCGTATCCTTCCCCGGAACCAGAAGGCGGTTCGTGGTGTGCGGTGTGCTTTGGTGCGATGATTAGCGATCGTCGCAGTGGTGGTCAGTAGGTGGCTCTCGAGGTCGCACGGAGCAAAACCGGCGAACTTTTCTCCCATCGAGAAAAGAAGAGCAATTCTCCTAATAGGCTAACGTTCCGGTGCTATTTAGTGCTACCGTGTCTGGTGCGAGGTTTGAGCGGGATCCACTCTCCGCCTTTCCCATTGTCTCTCGCCTCCCCCCTTATCTCCCCCCGTCTCGAGATCTTGCACTGTTGCAGTGCTGAGCCGTTATCAAACCGCCTATCTGCTCCATCCTCAGTTATCCCTTTCTCCTTGCAAGTTGCCACTGCTTCCGGCTCTGCACATTAGCATAGTAATCGGGGGTAATTTCATAAATTTAGTTTGCTGCCTCCGTCTCTCGTGAGAGCTGTTTATGAGTATGCGGGGGTGCTCTAGGACTCGTAGTTCGCACGTTACCTGAATAGATGCCTCTGACCCTCTCCATTTCTCGTGCTCTCTCGCTCTCCATTCAGAGTATATCAAGAGACTACGTAGGCTTCTCGTGACTTCTGATCACCATCCATCTCATGTCACATTAGGCATGGTGGCAGAGTCTGAATGGGCGAAGTCCCGTGATGACCAATGTGTTTTCTTACTACGCCCTTGTTTTGCTCTGCTTCCATACAATCCCGACCTTTACTAGCTCTCAGGTAAATAGCAGCGAGTCATCGGATCTTGTTTTGGGAATGCGAAGTCGGGCGTGAGATCAGCGGGTACGGTAGCCACATGTGTTCTGATCGACTAGTGCGCTTTTTTCGCGTGTAAAAATCAGTGACCGATTAGAGGTGACGAAATTAAGTGGAACTAATGGCACCGGCGAGTTTAGAGTAGGCGATGGGAGATTGCGATCAGCAGACATCACTCACTGAACGACTCCTTCTCGAAAGTTGCTGCTTGCACTACTACTACTTCCTCCTTCCATAAATCACCGACTGATCCCATTACCCTTCCCCCGAGGTACTACGGTAGTCACTTTCGAGTCGCCGAGAGCCTTGGCAAAAAGCGTGACAGTCTCGAACTATAGCGCCCTCTCTAATTCGACAAAGAGAGATTCGGAAACCGCTTACAACCCGGGGGAAGTAGAGGGCACTAAACAGTTTTCGAACTGCGAGAATGACGATGCGAGTAATGAGAAAGCGAGAGTTGAAACAATAGGGGACAGTGACGAGAGACACACGCGTTTAGGGCGACTAGCGAAAGTAGCAGAGACTCTTTCGGGAACGAGTTAAAGAAGTAGCAATTGCAAATCGAGTTTCCCCCACCTGACGTCAGGGTAGTGTTTCAGAGCCGCGAGTTACCGGGTTTTCCCCCTATTGCTATCACCCCCGTACCTGGGTGTAATTGTTCCACGACAGTGGATAACCGGCCCCTCTATTGTCCATGCATAGATCCGGGGTCATTCGTATATGATGGAGGTTCCTCTCTCCAAACTTATCAATTTGATAGCTATGATCGCTAAGCGGGGGGTTTAGCCCAAGTGTGATTGGAGCAATCTGTGGGATGATCGAGTGGAGAGAGTGGAGGAGCCGAGAGGAGCAGGGAATATTTGCCTGATTGGCTAGAAGGTGGAACCAATCAGATGATGTGATGGAAGTGACTGAGGAACGGGTGTGTAATCATTATGCAATCTCTCCCTCGCCCGAAATGGTTGACATCAGGCCCGGGGCTTCAGCCATTGCGCAAGCCGAAGGCGGGCTTTCTCCAGAAGTCGTGATGGGATATAAGGCTGTCCGGAGCCGATGAATGCTTGCCGGCCCCGGTTCTAATATCCGGCTCTCGGTCGTTTCATCAGTACAGTTGCATTGCATTGCAACTGCCCGCGCTCCTCTCCATTTCTTCCGCTGTTTAATTCGTGTTCGTGTGTGTTTCGTTCCACTTCCTTCCCTCTTCCGAATCATTCCGAGTTTACTGCGAACGTTAAGCGAAGTAAGGTGTAAGTAAGGGGACTCTTGCAGCACGACAACATTCGCGCCCCAAGGTACGCCCCACCGCACGCCCGCCTACCGTAGCCAGCCATGGTTCAGGAGACATTCCTCAGCGCCTTCCAGGTAAGCATGTCGCTGTCCGAGTGGAAGTCCGGAGAAGAACGATTTTGTTTTTGTTAATATCATCGGAGTGATAGAGAGAAAGCAATTTTAAGAAACTTGCAAGCCAATATGCCCCTCTGAAACGTATCTGGGTCACACTCGATTCCTGCGAAAAGCAGAACGACTTTTTTCGCCCTGAAAATGTAGCAAGAAGTCGTGCAAGAGGCGGAACCTCTGAACTTCAGGGTGTATTCAAAGAGGACAAAATCATGCTCCCTCCATTTCGCATGATCTCTCGCCAGTGAAGAGAGATTGCGTGAAATGGAGAGATGGCGCGACGTAGGCAGGCCTAGTTTGTACTCGGATGTTGGCTCAGTTCAAGCCTTATCCATTTCCCACTATATCTCGCTTGGCAGTCAGCCAGAGCGAGAGAGCATGAGGAAAAAAGAGATTCAGAGCCCTGCGCTGAGCTTTGGTGGCTAGCTTGTGCTCTAGCAAAGTGGCGCCTTCGCGATCTCTTTTGCTTCCTAAAATCGGCACCTTGCTAAATTCCTCTGGGTTTCCGAAGAGCGAAAATGGAGCGAAACGAGCGGGTGATTAGACGGAGAGAGGTGCACCCTCTCACTTTCACGAACTCTCTCGCTTCGTTTCGCCGTTTCTGCCATTTCTGATTCACTCGAGGAGATGATTCAGGGTTACGGTAGTTCTCACATTTCGAAATTGCAGATTCCCCAGGCGTTCATGCCCTCTTCCACTGCCGCGCCGCCAAGTCTTCCGCTGAACTTCGCCCAGCTGCAGCAGCAGCAACAGACTGCAGCCACCCTGCTGCAGCTGCAGCCTTACCTCTCCATGCTGCTCGCTGCAGCTGCCAAGGACCGCGAGCAGCTGCAGCTGCTGCAGCAGCCGCAGACTCGGCTCGAGGTACGGTAGCCATCTATTTCGCCCCTTTTATTGGTCACGCTCTGATCGAATTCTCCCCCGCAAAACAGATTACGGCGATTTATTCAGCGAAAATGATCACGCGCCCAATAAACCGTATTCCAGATGCCCTCGCCCATCGAGGGTGACATCATCAAGCCGATCCCCGTGATGCCGAGTCAGTTCGCACTCGCCGGCACCGTGCCCCTCGTTGTGTCATCGACGGGTGCGCCGACGACGACGACCTTTCCCAGCCAGCACACCACGGCGATGCTCGACGCAGTGCCCCCACCGTCCTCACCGCCCAAGAACACCACCGCCTGTGAGTAATTATTGATTGGGTAGTACGGTAGTCGGTTTTTAGTAGCTCTTATTAGGGCGGCGAAAACGATTCTCGAGCACTCGACTTTGTTTACTCCTCTTTTCGAGTGCTCGAGGGAAGGCGTTTATACGACCCCTCTCTCATCGAGTGCTCGTTTTGGCGGGAAGAGAGAGCGAGTGAGTCGAGTCATTTTCGAGTCGAAATCGAGTCAAGGCGATTTTCTCAGCTCGCAGAAGTCCAAATCATTTAATTTTTGGACAGTTGGATTCTGCTTGACGTGAACAGTCGAAAAAGTGTAAACATGAGGGTAGAAATGAAGATTTATTTTTTCCGATTTTTCTTCAGGTTTGTGCAGAGAATTTCAATATATTCACCGTTTTTGCATAAATATCCTAAAATGTATATGTGTTCGATTGCTCTCATCGAGCTGATTCAAACTGCGCAAAGAATGGGCAATTTGGACCACTTAGAGCTGAGAAAATTGCCGACTCGATTTCGACTCGACCCGAATCGACTCACTCGTCCTCTAGGGGGCAATAAAAGGGAGAGGGTCGAGTGCTCGAGAGACTCGATATCGACTCGATCCAACTAGTAAACAAGTCGACTCGATGAGTCGTTTTCCCCGCCCTAGCTCTTATATCTCACTTTATTTCATTTGCATTTTTTCTGAGTTCTCAATGCACTGAGACCATTTCCTTCGACGACCTCTAAATCCGTAACCGGAATTTGAAGCAACAACATGAGGGATTGTAGGAGCGGATTCACTCAATTTCCTTTTTCACGGGATGGAAGTTATAATTTGAGAGCGTAACTAAGACGGGATTTCAATCCTACTTCGGATCCCAAATGGGGGGATGAGACCGGCTTAGGTAACATTGGATTGCGCCAGGGGCTGCTAACCGGGGATTAGTCGATGGTTCCGCAGCGAAAATATCGGTGCAAATGGATTACTGTCGAAGACGAATACCGATCGATTTCAGCTCGCAACAAGCTCGGTCGCTCGTACAACCCGGGCAGACCGCTGGCGATGGAGGACAGACGCAGAATTCTGGACCTCTACGAGCAGGTACGGTTACCGTACTCCCGAGCTATCGATAATTGACTTATTTCAGGGTCACAAGATCTCGCACATCGCCAGGCAGATTGGCGTGACGCACAGCTGCGTCAGCAAGATCATGTCACGCTTCCGTCGCACGGGCAGCATGCAGCCGCGCAGCTTCGCCGCCGCAGCCGCGCCGCACACGGAACGCGTCGCGGTTCCGACCACGTGCGGCGCCGCGGCTCGCGCGCCAGTCGCGTACGGTCCGCTCGCGCACGCGACGCTCCTCGCGCAGCTGCAGTCCGCCGTCGGATCATACCCGCTCATGATGAGAGACGACGACAGCAACAGCGACTCCGAGCACATCTCGGTCGATGATGGAGGTACGGTAGACTACTGAGTACGGTAGTTCGGTGGTTCACCATCGTGATTTCAGAGACTTCGAAGTGCGACTCTCCGATGTCTCGTCTCTCGATCTCACCCTCCTCGGCGTTCTCTCCTCCCGTGAGAAAGAACTCGCCCACCTATTCGATCGAGAGGTGAGATCAATCGATATTCCGAGATAACGAGATGTTGGAATACTGTAATAGCCACTATGGATCAATTTTATGGTTGTAGACCTGTTGCTCAACATCATAGTGCAATATGACTTCAGTTTTCCCTTTTGGGAAGCGCATGAAACTCAACGATAACTGTTTGGTCTTTCAGCATCCTCAACCAGTGATTCTCCTTCTCTCATCCTCTCTGCAATCTACCGTCGATTGTCCCTCTTCTCTTCTAGTCTGGCGGACGAGTGCGAAGTCTGCCCCGCGGAACTACCGTACCTCGGCCCGCCACTACTGTAGCTCCTACCGTATCCTATCATCGACACAAACCAAATCCATCCAACTGAAAGCTTACTCTATCGCTTCTCCAGCCCAGGGATAACTTATGATACTTCTTCCTTCCCACTACCGTATTCCCTCTTGTCGTGTACATACCGTACCCTCCCGCACCCAGCGCACCACCACACCGCACCACCTCAATCGCCTATCTGTGATCATATGGCCCGATGCATACTACCACCCGCCCATACCGTACATCGTTGTTACCGTACCCCTTTCCTCCGATGACTGGCCTTCTCAGGCGCCCTACACTAGCCATACCGTAACTCTCAGTTCGTAACCTACCGTACTTTACCGTACCCATCCCTCCTGCTTCCCATATTCGAATATTGCCGACCAATTCTGATCTCTACTCTTGCTTAGAACGTAGTTTTCGCTCTCTCGATTCCGCGTGCTCTCTCGCTGTTAGACAGTGCGAGATAGTGTGTGATTTCGAGAGGGTCTTCCTTGCTAGTTCGATAAGCTTCGTTGCCTACTGTGTAGACCTCCCCTCCCTCTTTCTTCTCCTCTCTCTCTCCTTGGTTTCTGCCATAACCACAGATGCTGATCTTTGAACTCTGCTTCCTTCGGTGAACTCCCTTCAGACTTGGTTCGACTCCTTTCTTTCCCTGTTACTTTATTGCGATAAACGATATTTTCGGTGATGAACATTTTGATGTGGGAATGAATCTGCGATATAACCAGAAAAGACGGACTCAAAGTTGGATATCAGTTCTAAATATCATCGAAATGAACGATATTTGAAATGATGTGAATGAGTTTCACATATTTTACGAATAAGAGATTGGTCTGAAGACTTAATCAGAACTGCCCTATTCGTTTAAATTTAAAAATTATCTCAAAACGATGTCATTTTCTGGTGAGCACAATTTATGGCAGTAAGTCATCGTGTTGGAATCATTGATTCGATCAGTAACTCTGAGACCATTTTAATATAGAATCAATTCGCTCTGTTGCTCTGTCTGACTAAATGTCCGACTAAAAGTGTGTAAAAGAGGACACTAGGCTGTCCTAATTCAAATCTGCAAGCACAAAGGATAGCCTCTAAATAACTCTTTTCATATTTTTCTCACCGATCAGACCGATGAGAGCGCATGCAGTATGTAGAGAGTTTTTTCTTGCGAAACTTTCCTTGTCCGTGGAAACTACAACATTAGCAATAAAAGCTTTATTTGAAAGATCAAGTGGCCGATGTAGAACAAATGAGAGCAATGGGCATTCTCAAGACTTCGAGAAATGAGCACGAAATCGGAATGAGTCTCATCCATTCTATGTCTCATCCAGTCTCATCCATTGATACCAAAGGAAAGAGAGATGCGCAATTACATTTCCCTCGTTGTCCTTAGAAATGTTCAGAAATCAAATAAGCTCCGAACTTTTGTGCTGTAGCCCAGCATCACCGAAAAGATTACTGTAGATTACTGTACCATCCAGCGAACGGTAACTGACGAACAACATTCTGGCCTACCACATCTGATTTTTTAATCTTTCTAAAAAGTTGACTATGGGAATTTTCCTTAATCCCTTCTATTATGTCCTCAGAAGAGGATGAGGGGACGGACTGAAGAGATTTTAAATTAGCTTCTCGTTCTCTAAATTGGTCCAATAATTTCCGCATTAGTGCCTACAGTCTAGTCTTCTACTCCTTTTATGGCAAATAAACAAGATGACAAGAACGATGACTACTTCCAAGGGCAAACAACATCAGTCTGATGTCATGCAACTGCAAAGTCTTAGTGATGCAAATATTTCGTGGTTGCTCCTCACTTTTCCACCTTGTTTACACTCTCTCCATTTCACCCACTCTCTCAGCAATTAGACAGAGCGAGAGAGCATGAGAAAGGAAGAGGGCGAGAGGGCGAAAAATAGGTACTGTTTCGGATGAGAACTAAGAAGTCATGCCACCAGATATATCAGATATATCAAAGGCTCAGATATATCAAAGGCGGCATGACTTCATACTTCCCATCCGACCTCGAGCCCGAAAAATATTTTATCGGTTTACAATGTTGATAACTGAAAAGCAAGCCTAGAGTACTACGCAAGACCCTAATAATCGTAGATCACCCAACCTCTAGGGAATGGTGGCATTTCGTTAGCGAGACTCCTCTGCACTCTCGTCTGACTCTCTCCACTTCGCACGATCTCTCTCTGTTCTTAACCGACGAGAGAGCACGTAAACTCGAGAGAGCACGTCCTTTTCTTTGTTCCGTCGAGTCTCTTTTTCTCCACTCCTTTTCTAACTCTAATGCGTTTTAGTCCTATTCGGGTTGACGTGAGAGAGCCTCTAGACTCTCTTCATTTCACGTGCTATCTCGCCGGTGAGAAAGAGTGAGAGAGCACGGCAAATTAAGAGAGACAGCCTTGCAGGCATCTTTTTCCGCCTCGAAATGTTGTCCTAATCTGTTCGTAATCCCTGACTACACTGCAGGAAGTGTCGACTAGAGATGGTGGATGATGTGTTTCTCTCTCACTTTTCCCTTATCTCTCGTCTGTCAGAGCAGCGAGAGAGTGCGCGAAACGAAGAGAGTTTGTAGGATGTGCTCAAAGTTGATTGTTTTTGTGTCTGGAATGAGTAGCTGAATCCGTTCTTGCTTTGCAAAAATCGGTTGACTCTCAGAAATCGAGATTATAATCTTATCTGTTCAAGTAGAATCATTGTGAAAGTGCTCGTCGTGATAAGCACATGTAATCGCACTGAAGACATCAATGAACTATTAAAATATGTCAAAAAAATATGATATTATTCAATTAAGTAATTATTTAGAAAACAATCAATACTCTATTAAAATAGTCCGCTTATCACTTGCATACGCGGGAAATTTGAAAGCCATAGAATGTTCTGGATGAGTTGGTGTGCTAAAGTTACTTAACGCACGCTATCGACTTTTTCCCTGTTTTCGGTCGCGCGTATCGATTTTTTAAAGTTTTTGATTTGTGTGCACGGTTGATCAATGGACCTTTTCAAGTGCTACCGCAAGCGCGCGCTTGCAGCGTGTTTCCGCGATCTATCTTTGTTTATTTACCATTCCAAAGTGCTTATCGCCGCTCGATATTTGCGTAGCCGGCAGTAGTTTGCCTCATCTGACTCTGATTCACTCCCGCCGCTCAGAGTGATGCAGAGACAGAGCCATAGCTTCTTTCTCTTCCAATTCTTGCATCATCCTTTCCCCACTCCACCCACTTCTTTTGCCTGTTCATTCGTTCACATCGACTCACTTCTGCGCGCATTCATTCGTTTGCAGCTCCGATCGAGTGAGAGCGGCGAGAGGTGAGAAATCGAGAGCGCCTTTGAAAGCGCATGAACGTGTCGTACGCAGAGCGAACGAGGTCATTTGCGCTTAGCCAACCGTCGTTCTCGCTCATTAAATAAGATAAAAAGTTGATTAATTTCAGTCATTTTAAAGCGCATGCTTCTGTTCCTTATCGCTTCGATTGCTTCACTTGTGCTGTGTTTATCTTCTTCCGTGATTCTAATCTCCCGGGGTCTATTTTCTGCCGCTACTGTGTTGCCTTCGTTCCCCAATGTTCTCGATTAGAAGCCGATTACACTGGCCGCTCTGATTGTACTCCTGATCAAGGAGAGAGTGCACGCCGAATGCTCTTCTTAGATTTCCCGGTATTTAGCGTACGTGCTTATTGGCACAAGGGATAAGGTTCGCTTTCTTCTCTCAATTTTTCTTACTTTTTCGGCGCCTCGCGCATCTTCTATCAATCGGGTATACGGTGCACTGCTGGTCAAACTCTCAGAGAGTTCGCTTCTTTCCCCCCTCTCTTCTCTCGTTCGTCTCCTTTCTTTTCTCAACGAGCGCCACGTGGTGCAGAAAAAGAGCAGAAATGTGAGAGATGGTAGAAGAAGAGGGCGCGAGAGGGAGAAATGGGATCATGGTAGTGACCGAATGCTCCCCATCTTGACCCAAGATAGAATAGCCGCATCTGGACTCTACTTGTGAAACGTTATTTCGCGGGGTAGAGTAGCGAGTGAGCATGGAGATTGAGGAGAGCGAGCATCGCTCCAGTAGCGAACTGCGCATTTGATTGAGTGTAGCGATAGCGCCGCTTCGCACCTTGAAAATCGAAAGTTGTTGAGTTTGTGTAGAGGTCACTCATATCACACCTCTTCTCTAAACTTGCTCTAATTTGGCCAACACACGAGGTTTGAACGGCTTGACACACGAACGCCGTCGGAAGTGATACATTCGCGTAGGTCAAAGTGCACCTCACCGAACGAATACAGTAGCTCCTCCCCAGTGAGCGAAAGGAATCGATAGGTAGTTCCGGGTCCCCCTCCCTCCTATCTCCATTTGATCGTTCCTCTATCCATCGCTTGCCCATTCTGACTCAGCACATCTCTTCCCTCTCCACACTTGTATATTTTGACTGCGGCGGAACCAGAAGAGCTACAGCAATTCGACACATTTTTGATGTCCTTTCCCCCGTCACTCGCCATGAATGAATCAATTTCCATCGCGATATGCGCCCTTTCATAGATTCTGTCGCCGCATCTTCGAAAAGTGTTTAGTCATTTGCTCTTTTCAGTTTTTTCCCTCTAAGTTTCTCCGGGAATCTTATCATTGAGATATATCAATTGAGAACGTTGATTCAAAGGGAGACGATTGGGAAATGAGTGGGTCTCTAGGGCGACTAGTTCGTCGATACTTTTAGTCCATACTTCTCCCAGTTGGCCTCCTTGGGGGCATACTCGTGAGGACAGGCGACCGAGTGTGCTAAGTGCAACAGTTCGGCGCGCCGCGTGTAATTTATGGGGGTAGAGATTGATGGAGATGGTGCGATCGCGATAAGCGCAGATCGTGGGTCGATAGAAAGACGTAGTGAAGCCGAAATATGGCTGGAGGCGCCGCAATTTGAGTCGTTTGTGAGGAGGAGGCAGCTGATAAGATTGATAAGAGCCGGAATCAGCTGAATAAGACGTGTCGCCTTGGATGACGTGCCTCTTCCGGAGCCACTACCTATTTATTTCCTGGCGCCAATTCGTTGTTTCGCTCTTATTCCGCGAACATCTTTCTATCTGTCCAGTGATAGTGTATCGCTAGAAAAGGTGAGAATATAGCAATTCTTCGCTCCAAAATTTGCTATTTCTACTGCTGGATTCTGCGCTTTTCACGCGCAACACGAATAATTTTAGGTTTGAGCGCTCATGCGGCTCTCAGATTACTAATTCCTATCCGGCAATTTGAGAATGACGCCAAGAAACTCGAGTTGTTGTTCTTGCGGGGACAGAGTAATTGGAGGGCGATGATGAAAGTGTAATTACTGCGATAGGTCAAAAATTATTTAAAATATTTCTGTGAGGGGTGGTATTTGAGCTGCTTTATTCAGGATTGATACTGTCATCGTCATGTTTTTATTCGCCCATTAGGAAAGGGCGCGTGCACTTTTGCCGTTCGGTAGGGATGCTTCTAGATCAGTCTGTGCCCCTCTTCTATCTGAATGGGTTCCTCCTCCTCCCCTTCTCCCTTTCCCCCTTCTCTCCTCCGTCCTCTCCCCCTCCCCCTTCCCCTTTCCTCTTCTCTCACTCAGATTCACCATCCCTGCTCCCCTCTGCTCCTCCCTCTCCTCCGCCCGCTCTCCTCCCTCCCCCTACTCTCTCGCACGCTCCGCCCCCTGCCGCGGTCTTCAGATCACGGCGGGCACTTAGTCTTGCAAGCGGCGACGGGGCAGAACGGTCGCTCCTCTGTTCTCCTCCACCCCCCCCCCCCCCCCTTCCCCTCCCCCTAAGCTGGGTCTGATTTTGTATAAGGATAGTGCAGACGACAGTGATGATTGGCAGTTTGATCTTGTCTCATTTCTGTTTAGATCAGCATCGAGAGTTAGTTTTATTTCGTTCTGCGCACTAGAACAGTGGGAGTTAACGAGTAGATCAGTGATGGTTGTGCGGACTCTTCGTCATCTTCGAAGAGCTGGCACTTTGAACTTTGCCTAGCGCCCAATTGATCCTGCGCGCTTTCAACACTGCGTCAAAGTTTGTTTTTCCACCACCGGATGGATTGGATGAAGCTATCTCTCTCGCTTTTTTCGACGTCGCGCGCAAAGTGTTGTGGAATCAAACAGAGGGCAAGAGATTCGAGAAAGATGAAGCGAGGCGATAGATGGGAAGGAGAAGTGGAGATATCGTGAGGAGTAGAATGAGAGAGAGAGAGAGAGCAAGAAGAGATCTGCGAATGTGTCTGTCGGCCCCAAGGTTTCCATTCACTCGTTTCCCCCACCAGTCTCATTCTGTTCTTCCTCCTCTCTCTCTGACTCCTCTTCTCTCTTCTTTTCTCCTCCCTTTCAATGTGCCTACCGACCATGCTAGTGCTTTTCCCGCCATTCACCAGCTACTTCTCTGTTTCACTTAGGTACTTCCCCCCTCAGCCTGTCTGATCAGTGGTCTCGGACGGCGATTTGCATGGGGCTAAACTACACGTAGCTCAAGATTAGCCTACGCGGGTAGCACGAGTGGAGTTTCATTTACGTGCGTTGTTTGCGCAACGATCGGTCGGATTAGAAACTGATTAGAGCGTTAGGCGGTTGATAGAGAGTATTGTAAGTGGAGGGTCGAGTGTTGTGATACTGGTTTGATCCGTGTCTCGTGGTTACTGTTCCCTGGATCGCTTACTGTCTGCCCCCCCCCCCTCCCCACTCCTCCCCCCCCTCCCCGCCTCCCCCTCTATCGTTCCAGCATTCCAGCTGAATCACATGGTTAATGATGTGCCGTTTCCCTCCACTCGCCCGCGAGGAGTTATGAGTGTCGTGATTTGATTGACTGTTTCACTTACCCCCCACACCATTAGAGGCAATGCTGTTATCACAGAGACACGTCGTCGCTCAATCCACGCAACGGAGTACTCTTAGCGAATCGCTGATCTTCTCTCCTCTTCCCCCTCTCACCCGCCACAAGGAGACATGGTACGGTAGTGTGTGGATGACACTTTCCCCCCTTTTGGATGATATCCTAGAGCAGACATCACAGACGATGGCGGTGTTACGGTAGCTGTCGAGTTTTGCTGATGTAGTAGATGAATATCAATTTCGATCCACTGCGTTAATTACCTAGATTTGCCGTCATCGATCGATGTACCGTTTCCTCGCGCTTGCAGGTGTCGCTGCAGGACCAGACATTTACGTCATCGGCGCGGCCGCTCATGTCGGAAGGCTCGCGGAGCGCGCTCACGCTCACCAACGGCAAGTGCGGACGCGACGCGGAGAACAACTCACGCGACTCCGAGAGCACGGGTACGGTAGTTGTGTGTTGATTATCGATCGTGAACTGGATTTATTACTGTATTGATCAGTTTTATCGATTGATTGTTGCAGTCCACGAGGGCCACAAGCTGGGCTGGATCGTGACAGCGCTGTTCATCGTCGCCGACATGGTCGGAGGTGGAGTCGTCGCGATGCCCGTCGCCTTCGTCAACTCGGGTACGGTTGATGGATCGATTATCGATTTTTGTGATGTTGGGTTACTGTAACAGTGTCATTTCGTAACACGACGCGCACTTTCTTATTCACGTTTCTTCGCGCGCCATCGTTCTGGGGCAGTTAGTCATCGGAACGGGATGGTGACGGTTGGGAAGGAACTAGGAGGGAGGGAGGAGAGGGATACTGTAGGCAGGGGCGAGCCGACAAGCATTTGCATTGACTATGCTATGGGAGGAGTAAGTGGACTGCCTCTCTCCATCTTGCATGCTGTCTCTCCAGTGAGGGAGGCCGAGGGAAGGCATGAAACAGGGAGCAGTTCATTGCACGCACATAGCATCGCGTCGGAGAATGGGATGGGGCGGTGTTCGATTACTTTGCGCGGGGAGAAATTTGAGAAACTCTTCTACCCCACATCCTGCTCTTTATTTTGAGAAATTGTTTTGGTTTTCGTCTGGACCGTGGGAATGAGAGCCAGGCGGGGATTTTTGAAGTTGCGAAGGAAGGAGCTCGGGCACTCATGATTAAGCCCCCTCGCGGGCCTATTTTGGGTGCATTGCATCAGATTAGTGCAGGGAGCAGAGGGAAGGGGAGCGCACGTGCGCTCCTCTCTTATGTCTCTCTGTTTCCTCCTTCTCTTTTCCTCCACTCCTCCACGGGGGGGGGGGGGGGAGAGAATCACAACAACAGTTGCAAGCGAATGTTAGGAGGAAGGGTGGATTTGGCGGTTCTTTGGCTGGGGGAGACTTTGCTCCGTCAATAATTTTTTCTGAAAAGACTGGAACAGCTGGGAACAGGCATTGTGGCGGTGTTGTGGTGTAAGAGGTGTTTAATGTATGTAGTGTTTCCTGAAAGTTAGGAATGCGTAATACACTGTTTCTCACCCAATCCATCATTCCTGATCAGCGCGCGAGTTCTTGTGACTACACGAGGGCAACAACCGACCAATCGACTGACTAACTGACTGGCTCCGGCGTTGATATGCACCCAGAGTTTGTGTTTGTTCCGGGATACTTCTCGGAGAAGGGAGAAACATGTCGAAAATAAGCGCCAGGTGACAATGAGCGATGCTCCCGATCACCACTCCACTCCTATCTATCACAAGACCTTTGGCCCCTCTCCCGGCCTTCTCCTTTTTCCTGCTCCTCTCCTCTCCTACTTCTTCTCATGATGGATCGAATGGAGGAAGCAAGAGCAAGGGGGATGGGTAGGGAACGTGATCGCATCTCATCTCTTCTTTTTCTACCCTACCCTTCTTCTTCTTCCTTCCTCTTCTCACCCTCCTTGACCATTCACCCCCATCCCCATCTCTTCTTGTGCCCTCTACACTTTGTTCGCTCTGCCTATGTGAAGGGCAGCAGAGGGCGAGGGGCGATTGCTCCCATAGTTTTTCACATTGAGCCATCTCTTCCTCCCTCTCCCCCTCTCCGAGGGGTAGAGTCTTTGCCTGGCTACCTCTTTCTCTCTCCTAGGCAGCGAGTGGGATGGGAAATGGAGGGATGGAGGAGCTCTCCCCATCTCTCGCCTCGACTCTCCGGCTCGCGCAGCTGTACTACACGCGACGTCCTTTGGCTAGAGAAGAGCCAGAGTGCGAGAGAGTATGCGAATTGAAGAGAGTGAGACGAGGGAGATGGGCGAAGGTGGAGCGGAGACTGAAGGGAATGAGAAGTGAACGGGCGAGGGTGGAGGGAAGAGGGGCGAAATGAGGGAGGAAAGAATTGAGGGGTGAATGGCTCTCTCTGATCCATTCCATCCACCCACGGATGGTAGTTAGGCGAGGAAGTGAATGGCTTTTTGCGCACACCAAAAAGCCCATCGCAAGCGTCGTTTTGATGGGTGATCATAATGCATGTGAGAGGGAGATGGTCAGGATAGGGTTTGAATGACCAACTGGACATCAGCGTGACCATTGCGAAACCCGCTTCTGCCTGCCTCGCGCTCTGTTTGAATAGAAACAGTCGGCTCATTTCGCAATGAGTTGACATTCAGTCTAATGAAAGTTGAAAGAAGCCGAAGGGGATCATATCTGATCTTGTGCGAGATGTGTGCGCTCTATTCCTGAATGTCTTTGTATCTCTGACTAGGATCAGAGCTATCATTTATCTCCCTGCTCCTTCCTCTTCTCTCTTCCTTGCAACTCCTCTTCCCTCTCCACAGAGAATCAGAAAGAGAGTTGACTCGAGGATACGGAAACACTAACAAAGAAAGCAAGAGTAGTTTTGTCACCGTGTCACAGAAAATGGGAAGGAGCTACACGGGAGATGTATACAGAAGCGAGAGGGTGTGGAAATCAAGAGGTTGCGCAGTCGAAAAGCAAAGATGTTTTGACTGCCGGCTGTGCCATTGTGGGTGCGCGAGTGAGGCAAGGGAAAGGAGGGGATCGGATGGCATCGATCATCCGCCCCGGATGTGTTACATCTCGCCTTACTCGGGGAATTGAGGGTGGGGGTGCGCGGTTGTCTAGTCATTTTGTTGTCAGGAGTTCCTACACTACTCCCATCCTGTGGTCGATGTGTCGCTGTTGTGGTACAATCACACGTGAATGGGAGATCCAGATAGTGAGAAGTGAGATGGGATGTTAGACGAGAGGCATTTGTGGGCTGAGCCAGGAGAGGAGAGATATGGAAGCAGATCTCTCGATGAAGATGGATGGAAGCGATTATGTGTGTTTGCTCGCACCCGCACACGGAAAGACATCATTTCTCATCATATTTCGCCCCCCATTTCCCGTCTCTTCTTTTCTCAGTGCTCACGCGCTCTCTGAGCACTTCCATATGTGCTCGATCGAGAAATTGGAGTGGTGCTGGAATATGAAGTTTCTGCGGGGAAGATGATGAAGGTGGAGATTATGAGTACCCTCGAGGCCTCTACTTGAGACCAAAGATGCAGGCTTTTGCTACACAAGACAGACGTGGGGGTGCAAGAGGGGCCTAATCTTGAGGGAGGAAGAGGAAGGATTTTGTGTGAAATACTGCTGTGGCATCAGCCCTTTCATGAGTCACGTGAAGACGTGATTAGCCTTGCCTCGTCGTCAGTCGACGAGTTCCCATTGGTCGTGAATGAGAGGGAATTACGTGCGAGGCTGACGAAATGGCAAAATCAATGCCTTTCTCTCTCGGTGCGGTCCACATAATTTGTGGCTGAGTAAATGATTAGATAACATGTAGATTGGATGATCAGGAATTGGATTAGGCAGAGCGAATTGCACTAGAACCTGTCGGCTCAGCCTTTTTTGAGTGGGTGCCCTACGTGATCGGAAGATTAGGAACGACCGTGAAGAGTTGAAATAATTGACGAACGAGGAAAAACATTTGGATTAGGCAGCGCTGATTGACCGAGTGAAAAGGCACTCGAGCGGATAATTTGAGGGCCGAAATCGGCGTGAACTACACGGGAACAGAGAGCACTAGAGAGGAGTTGAGGAGGGAGAGAGGGATCGTGTGTTGGTTTTGATCCGCGAGGTGTTTTGTTACACTCTCGTGGTGTGGAAGTCTTGCAAGTGAAGAAAATGTGATGTGGGTGCAATGGTCAGGAGGGATTTCAATTGGAATCCAAAGCAAAAAATAAAGAAAATGAATGCTATCAGTTCCCAAGTGTTTTTGTATTTCAGGTCTGCACTTTGGCGTCATCTTCATGGTGGTGATCGCGCTGATCTTCCTGTACACTGGCTGGCAGCTGGGCGTCGTCTGGAACATCATGCAGGTATACGGTAGATTATTGATTGTGTGAGCGTATTATTCCATGTATTACGCCTTCGACTGCTAGTCAAAGAATCAGAAGTCATGTATGGGATGAGGCTATTACGATGCATGCTGATGCGATTACAGTACTCTAATTATCGATCTTTACAGGAACGTTGGCCCGAGTACCACGACCACTGCCGCAAGCCGTTCCCCGAGATTGCGAAGCGATCGATGGGACCGAGAGCCAAGTGCGTGGAGATTGAATTTTACACGCGGCTTGAAGACACTCGTTGAATAGTTGTCGTAATAGGACTGTGTGAGACGAGGAACGAAGCAATGACTTTTCAAACATATGTTATTATTTCACTACACTATTCGACAATCTCCCGTGTAGCATGGTTGGGAGTGAAAATTGTGATTCAAACATGATGTAAAATTTTTAATTATCCGTCTTTCAGGAAGTTCACTTCTCTGCTCATCAACGTGACTCTCTTCGGCATCTGCGTCGTCTACCTGCTGCTCTCCGCCAACATCGCCCACTACTTCGTGGACAACTTCCTGCCCGGCCCGCTCAGGATCTCCTACTGCTGGGTGAATACGAGTTTCATTGTTTGAACTAATCAGAAAAAACGGAAATTTCTAGGCGATGCTCTGATCCTTGGTCTTCAATCAATAATTTTCCTGCTTGCAGACGATTGTGGTGCTCGCCGTGATGCTGCTGCCCTTCACCTACCTGAAGAGTCCCGCCGATTTCTGGTGCGTTTAAAAATAATAATTAATATTTTTTCATAAAGCGAGGAGGGAAAGCCAACCAGGTGCAATGACGCTTCGACCTGAACCTGAATTGCACACGTGTGCTATTTCTTCTCAGTTGTGTACCATGAATAACTAAAAGTCCAGGTTGTGCTATTTACGGCTGTGCCTATACAATGTCGTTGCGACGCTGACAAAATCCTTCAAGTCTATGTTCATGTGCCAATGATGATGCTGATTGCAGGCCGGTGATCGTGCTTGCCATGGTGACGACCACCCTCGCAGTCATCGCCATAGTCACTGGAGTGCTGCGTGATGCGCCCGTGTGCAAGCCCGCCGCCCACTTCCCGCCCGTCGAGACGAACAAGGTCATCATCAGCATCGGTGAGTCTCGCGAACAATGCCTGCCGGGCTACGGTAGGGGAGTGATAGGTGAAGATTGCACGGAACGCCACGTGGTTGGATGGAGAAAAGTGTAACTGTCCTGCTTCATCGGATTTTTTTATTAGTAGTATCGAGGTTACTGTAGGTGTTGGTTCATGAGTAATCTGTCTTCGAAAGACATGTCACGAGGGGTACAAAGTCTGGTATCACATTCCCCATCAGCATACTTCGCATAGCTGGGCGCATTTTTCTTCCTCTTGATCGCGAGCTTGAACGGAAGAAGGAAGAGATAAGGGAATGAGATTGGAGGCGTTTGATGGTAATGCGCACTGACAGATTGGGATAAGGAGGTGTCGTGCAAGTGTGTGATGATTTGATCTCACTCTCGTCTCCCCCTCTGCTTCTCACCTATCTCAGTTGCGAATCGGTTACCGCTCTCTCAGTGTTTGTAAGAAAAACAGAAAAAGGAGAGAATGGGTGCAGAACGTCCGCATCCTGCTCACGCCTTTGCATGACACGAGGAAAAAGGATAAGAGTGTAGTGTTGCGTCTGCAGGAGGAAACATGTTATGGCTCCATTTCGAGGCGCGGCTAAACGTGGAATGAATGACGATGATGGTGGTGGTGTGTTGGTTAGCAATATGGGAATGATGTCGAGTGTGGCAGTGGAAAGAACAAACACTCGTCACACGCACACCACTCGGGGAACGGTTTATGAGGCACGCCTAGAATAGTGGTGTGTCTGATCAAGGTTGCACCCAGGCGCCACGTGACTTGCTGCCACGATGTAGCGAAGTTACGTGCGATTTGTGAGGCGGAAGAGTGAGAGTGTTGGACGACTTTGCCTATAAAAATGTATTTACGAAAATTCTTGAGTGATTGTGGTATAAGGGGGTCTGGGACGAGAATAAAAATCAATAAATCAGGATTAACGTGGGTGTTTGCAGGCACGTTCCTGTTCGCCTTCTCCGGCCACTTCGTCTTCCCCTCCATCCAGCACGACATGCGCGAGCCCAAGAAGTTCTCCTGGAGTGTCTCCCTCGGATTCCTGCGTGAGTGCGGGCTGGATTACGGTGGCCAGGAGTATCGACGACTGACTTAATTATCATTATTTAAATTATGGTAAATCGATCAATATTTCAGTGGTCGTGCTGCTCTACATGCCCCTGTCGACCATCTCCTTCTGGGTGTACGGCGCGTCGATGGAGTCGTCAGTGATCTACTCGGTGCAGGTGCTGTAGCTTCCCTAACTACGATATTCTACCGAAATCTGGCCACTTGCCAGTGGTGGAGTAGTGGTTGTTCCTGGTCTGCGGATTGGGCAAGTTGATCGCTGCAATCCGTGATGAGAGTGCTGATTCTGGCACGATGGCATCTAAAGATAACCTCTCATGGTTGCAGACGTACTGGCTGCAGTGCTTCGCCAACTTCATGATCGCCGTCCACTGCATCCTCACGCTGGTGAGAATTAGAAAAAAATAGGAGATTGAATTGAGCCGGTGCATCAGTGCCACGCATAATTTATTTTTAATTTAGATTTTTCAATATGAAAGGTCGAAGGGGATTTGAATTACACCCAGTGCCTCCTTGTCGCACAAGTTCCACAAGATTAGTTGCACTAGGATTGAGCAACAAATGCAGAATTTCATTCGGAAGAATATCAATAAAACTCCAGGTCATCGTCGTCAACCCCGTCAACCAGGAGCTCGAGCACTTCTTCCGCATCGCTCATCGTGAGTTTTATCGATTTCGAAGAATACCGTAACCAGTCCTCAATTGCAGACTTTGGCAAGGGTCGCGTCGCGTTGCGCACGTCCGTCCTGATCGCCGTCGTCTTCGTCGGTCTCACCGTCCCTGACTTCCTCCCGGTACGGTAACAGGAATGATTATTGGTTAACTGCGTGATGACGTCATCTTTTACTATATTTTTTGTAGAGAATAATAAATCAAACATTGATCTCTTATTCAGGTGATGGGCGTGGTGGGCGCCTCTACGATTCCCCTCGGCTGCGTCGTGCTCCCCTCGCTCTTCTACCTCTGGATCAACGCGGCGCACGAGTACGAGTGGCAGAAGAACAAGATCCCCTCGGTCATGGAGTAAGTTACTCATGCTAATTCCACAGAAGAAAAAATAACAGGGTGGTTAGTTATACGTTATGCCCTAAATTTGTTTTACTATAGAGAACCCTCTAGGTGAGTTGGTGCACCAGGTGGTAGTTTATGAGACCTGTAAATGTAAGTCAATATATTTGCTCAATTTACCCATTTCCTTCTCAGTGTGCTCCGTCGTACGCGCAAGACGACGCTGGCCCTCAACCTCTTCCTGCTCGTCGTCGCCGTCTTCGGAGGAGCCATCGCCACCGGAATCAGCATCTCCGACCTCCAGGTGAGGGAGGGGATACGGCAGCAAGGATGATGTATTGATTAGAGGATAGCATGATCAGCATTGGATTCCATATGGGAATGCATTGATTGAGAGATTCAAAATTTTTTTGAAAAATTGAAATTCAAACCGACACGACAAATACATGTTGCTCTAGGTTCAGATGGCTTGATGGGTTCCGCCTTTGAGTTTCATGTCTTGCCCATATCTAGATAAGAAATACCATACTGCTCCAGAAAGTTCTACTTTGAATTCGTTAAACGTGTCGATTGATCGATATTTTGCAGGACACGAACTTCAAGCCGCCCTGCTATCTGTCGGCCTTCGTCGAGAGCAGCGCCAACGTGACATTCGGAGGAGGAGACGCCGGAGGTAAGGTAGCTGGGGATACTGTAGCTCACACACGATTAGTGTTACCGTTTTGGTGCGGTAGATCACTGGTTTCTGCGCCATGGTGGTTCGGTAGTACCATACAGTATCCTAATCACTGATTCTTCAGGCCACGGCTTCTCTCAACACTGCTGCGGCGAATTCAAGAACGTGAGCTCGTTCCTGTCGTCGTGCGGACCCCTCGACCACTGAGAAGGAGGAGGCAGGAGGATTGCCTAAGGATGACGAAATCTCGCTCCCGAGAGATGATCCCGCCCTCTCCTACCAGGCCCCCTTCCATCCCCTCCCCTCCCTTCCTCCCTCAACTCTTCGTAGTTGTGTCTCCTACCCAGTAGATTGCAGATTTCGCGCCCTCCTTTCTTTCCTCTTCCAATTTTCATCATTAGATTCACGCCACGTATTACGCACTTTCATTCATTTTCTTATACATATGCAGTTGCACACTTTTTACCCGTCGTATATAGAGCACGTTCACAGTTGGTGTGCCGTGCGTGCAATAGTTGCAGTTTTACTACTCTGTCTTACTGTAGCACCCACACGCACGATCCCTCCCGTGCCTCGCGAGCCCTTCCTCACTGCAGATTACTGTAGCGGAAGCATGCTCTGCTGAGTGCGCGAGACGTGTTCCCTTTATACTTATACATACCGTATTCCACCACACCATGACCCCTCATCGCACCAGTCACTACGCTATGCCGATCCGTGCTTACCGTAACCTCCACCTCGTGACCTACCATACACCGAAATATCTTTCCCGGAGGATTTCGGTTGCACATCCATGGTTCGGCGCGCGCATGTGACTGATGTGTCTCCTAGAGATGGTCTTGACCACCTGTTTACTTCCCCCGCTCATTCTTACCTTTTCTAATGACCTACTCCATCCCCTTTTCGTAATTGTTTCCTAACAGAGCATGTGTATTTCGAGTATTACTTCTCTAACCAGTTGTTTCTTATCGACTCCATCTCCCGAGTGGTTACTCGCTTATTGATTGAATCGATTTCGTCGAGTGCCACGAGTAGTTTCTGTAGTTGACATTGTTGTTGTTTAGTTTTGTCTAATCGTTGTTGGTGTGCGGTGGTTGTGGTTCTGACTACTGTGGCCTACCGTACCCCGCTTCGATTCCCTCTCAAGACCCCATATACATACAGCTCTCCCGTGCTTTTCTATTTACATCTTGTTTAGTTATTTCAACTCTTTACCAACCCCACAGAACCCGCGTAATATTGTCTCTCCGACTGATGATCCTGTGTCTCTTATTTTCCTCCCCGTAGTTTTCTGTTCCATAACAATCCGGTATTGCCAATCCAATCCTCCTGTGACCTATGATCGATTTTACTCAATCAATATCTTGTTTCATTGTATGTCTCAACCCCAATTGTCCCTTCCCGATTTCGCATATTTTCCAGTACCATGACCCCTGAGCTTGATTATCGTTTTGATCAGTATGTTGATTGCGTTGCTCTAGGATGACGTCGAACGTCAGTGTTTAGTCAATATCAGTCTCTGACCTATCAATCGATATTCTCGCACCCCTCTCCTTTCCTTAGATTTTGCATATCCTTGATTGCATTTTCTTTCACTTCGTAATAGCATTGTTAAGCTAAGTCCCTCTCCATCATCTTACCGTTTACTTTAATACCTGCAATATATAGATAGTATCACACATTTATAGTCGGATATTATACAGATCCCTCCCAATCCCTGCCCCACCCCCTCTCCATCCTCCAATCGATCTATCAGATTTTCTCATTATGAGGTTCACTGGTCGCTTTTTGGAACTATCTGGATTTCTCTCCCAAAACGTGTGCGATTATTCCCTCAGTTTGTATGCCCCGTCCGATTGACCTTTTTTGCAACATAACCCAATCGACCTTATCCAATACATTCTTGTATCTGTCCATTCCAATTATAATATTTGGTTTTCTTTTAGAACACGAATTTTCCATATCCTTTCCCCCCGACCTGCTCCAAATCCCCACCTCTCCCCCACTTCTTGTACATAGTCTTGATTTGTTTTTTTTGCTCACTTATTGATTGAATTTTTACAATCCGCTGATTAGGCTCGCCTTTGGTGCGTGTGTTATCTGCACCGGTAGCGGTACGGGATACGGTAACCAGTGGCACTGCCGTACTCCTTTCCTTTCTTCTGGTTGTTTGCATTTGCTCGCCCTCAGAAGTAGTCGTACTTTCAGTCGTACAAATTATCAATCGTCCCTCTTTGTTTCTTGCTTACTTTTCTCTCACAGTGAATAACCATATTGGTCAGACACCAAGTAAATTGTGCGCAGATTCCACGCATCTTTAGAGAGCCCCTTTAGTACGGTATATATCATGTTCCATCGATCGATTGTTGTATTGTGGCAGGATACTGTAGTCGATCCACCGTATTGTACCGTATCGAGAGCTCTTTGTACATTACACCGTAGATAAAGATGTGGCACGAAGTCTGGTTAACACAACACAGTGATGAGAGGATTATTTCTGAATGAGCATGGGGATCAATGGTGAGATAAATGGATGGATTATACGTGGGAGTTGTTCTTTACTATTGACTGCTAAATTCTGCTAAACTACTTATGTTTCATCGGTTTGAATCTATTGTCAATGGATTACTCTATCTGCCTTTTCATCCTTCTATTTGAATCCTTTCTTCTCCACTCACCTCTCCCTCTTTTCTCCATTCACTAGCTCGTTTTTCATTCGAGGGGCGCGGTCGACTCGTCTCTTCTTCCCACTTCCATATTGTGAGTGGTGGAAGTTCTCCTTCCTGCAGCAACCGTCGGTGCCGTAGCCTCCCTTACCGTACCCCTATTCAGAAGAACGCTCTCGTGGACTTCATATATTGTTGACCAGCACCGGACTCAACGTCCCTCGCTCATCCAAGACTTATGTAAGTGCTGCAGAATTACAGTATCTTGAATCATTGAAACTGCAGTACTGTCGTTTTATCAGGTTGATGGAAAAAGTTTCTTTACAAATTTTCTTTTTGTGTTTTCGGGATGGCTCTTCCTTCTCTCTTGAACAATACTCATATGGGTGTTTCTATATTATTAGTGGATGTGTACTCTCATTATCGCACACTAGCCCATACCTGATCAATCAAGTATACATACATAATAAACTTCCAAAATCACAAAATTGAAATTTCTGTGGAATTTTTTGATTTATCAGTATACTTTTCGAAGCAATGATAACGCTACAATAACACAATTGTTGTAAAGCATTACGACTAGGCATCTTAGTGTGAGAAGCGCTCCGGATCATTCATGAAATCGCTGGTCCAGAGAGGCACAAATTTCGGGTTCTCGAGTTCGTCCAACTTGAAGGATTATTTTATTCGCGCTCAACATTTCCGATGTTGGACCATATGGTTTCAAACGGTTTAAAAACAGAAGAACTTCTCACAATGAAGCTATCTTAGAAAAATGATGAAGATTCATTGTTCCTCTCAAGAGCCGGATTTCCCAATATACAAATTTAGAATTTTTGTTGACTAAAACGGTATATTTCGCATCACAATTTTGCCGAGAGTTTCCGAGACAATGAGTTCAATTCATCAGATGAAGTAACAACCTATACTAATTAACTTTGCAAAAGAACGGAAGTGGGACTTTATCCGTTTTAATTTTCAGATTGATTTTACAGAGGAAGTTAGGGTCTCAGGTTAGGTACCCGACGTAGTGGCCTTAAGAATGATCTCAAAACAAAATGACTTCGGGAGGTGTTAGTGCATACCTAGGGGTGACCAAAAATGATGAGAAAAGTTTTTGCCATTACCACTCCCAGATCGATTCTCTCGTGACAGGCGTGATATTCGAAGAGGATCAATGGAAGGGAGGCCTCCCACTCCCCCTTTTTGCTTCACCCACTTTTTGCAGTGAACAGCTCATCGGATCGACGGAGAATAAGGACGGAATGTTCTCGTTTTAGGTAGTTTATTCACCAGAATTATTTCTTGTTGAATAGAGTGTAGAGAAGTGCCCGCAGATGTTAAGATTTTCTAGCATATGATCAAATGTTCAAAGAAATGATGATTAAGCGGTGCTGTATTGCAGCATCTAAATGGATTCAAGAGGACTCGATCGATCATTTGCTGTAGTCAAATATGGATCAAGTGAGAAGATTTTATCACTCGATTTATTGTATGCAAAAGTGTTCGATAAAGTTGTTTCTTGCTATGAAATTGGTTGATTCAATATACTACAATTATTCTACAATTCCGCTCTAATCATGCAAAGCAATATTGCAACTCTTCCACGCAAAACATAGTTTTCTAAACAGATCACTACTGTCCATCATTTTAGTTCTTCTGCGAAATACATCATAGATACATTTGAGTAAAAATTGTGATTCGCCCATGTATCAACTATCTAGAAGTGGGTTTATCCGGTCTCTTCAGACTCCTCTGGTCAGTATAACTTCCTCTGCTCAATTAACTCTTCCGACGAAGCTCGTGATCGATCCGTCTCCTCGATCCTTCCCATCCCTCTCCCGCTCATCAGAGCGGTACTCCTTCTGCCATGCTGCTCCTGAAATCTGAATTTCAGAATTTAATCGCCTTCTGATCAAGAACAAGAGCAATACGGTGCGAGTTGTTCAAATAGGGTTAGATAAAAACGTATGGCGTACTCTTCTTGTCGTAAGGGAAGACGTTGAAGGACAGCATTCCGTCCTCGTCAATCACTCCCACTGCACCGTCGTCGAGCACCAAAGTAGTGATCAAAATAGACTGAAAAAATCGATAAATCTCCTTACCGTATCCTTGGCGACGCTACCGTAGCCCGAGGCGGAGAAGAGCGTCACGCACACGCTCCACGTCACGTCGTGACAGTGCTTGACCATCCGAGAGAGTATTACGACTTTTTTCTAGCTTTTTCTTGACCAGTATTCTATGATTTTCTCCCGAAGTAAGAGTTTTATCACGAATCCCGAAGAGATGCACTTCACGACTAACTAGTGAGCGAGTGCCACGGATGAGGAAGAACTGAACGAATGAAAGAATAGTCATTCCATACATTTCATGGACAATCTCGATGCTCATCGCAGTTTATAGAGACGATTCGAGCAACATCCCATCATCAGTGAGGGGAATTTCTGACGACTAATTAAAAAAAAAACAAATACGGATACTAATGCAAATCTTAGAAACTTATGTCTCATCAGTTTCCCTCTCGTTGTTTCGCACCCTCTTCATGTAAAAGGTGTTCAGAAATTGTGCGAATTCCATGTTTCCTTAACCTCCGAGACACGTTCCTTCTACTCCTTCCTCACAATCAGAAAACTTTTGATCGATACGAGCGATTTATTTGTTTCTTTATTGCCACGAACTAATCGTTATTTTTAAAGACAATCTCTGATGGTTGGGATTGTGCCTTTCCTATTTGCCTTTGAGTCTTCTACAGCTTCCTTTGCTTTGTTTAGTATACACTTTAGAACAATGGGCGCGCACACCTCCATGAGAAGCCCGCAAAGTGCTGAAACTATGTTTTTTAAAAAAAATAATTTTAATACATCAGAGGCTTGCCAGTGATATCATCGTGAACGCATGTCTCGAATCCGGCGTTGCACGTGCTCTCGTCCAATGAACGGATCGAGTGGACGGCCATTGACATATCATATATAAGACATTCAATGTGCTGTGCAAAGGTGGTGTAGCACGATACCGTATCCCATGCCGAACACCGTAACCTGTTCACTCACTGGCAGCATCGATGGATGTTGATCATTCTATTGTCACACACGCGCCACAGCCCTCGATAAAACAATCGGGTGTCTCCGAAAAAAGGCTTGCCGCACGAAAACCAGTTCTCAACACGCCAATCGGCACTGAAAGTATACTGAAACATGGAAATGCACGATAACTCGGAGATAAGGAAAGGAGATGGTAAGTTTGGACAGTCTTAAACTAACGTGGTGACCTTCCATGGCGATGATACAGACCAGAGACGGTAGATGCATGACCGTACAGTAGCTGATACGGTACCTGCAGGGATACGGTGACATGATTTTGGGTCCAATTGGGGTCAACCAACCTGGACGGAAGAGGGATAGAGGAGGGAGTGAGCACTCGGAAGGAGAGACGAGCGACCGAATGAATGGAGAAGAGGAAGGAGGTGGATGTTCATAATTGAAATTAATATTCAAATATTAATAATCTACTCTAATTGCAATATCTATCCATTAGACTGTCTCTATTTCACAGTCACCTCTCCTGCCGACTCATTCCGATACGCCTTCGTAGTCTTGGGATCATCAATCGACATATTATCAGTCTTCTGACTGAAGAAAATAAGTTTATGGAAGACGAAGAATCGTCTTGAGATGATAATAGATAGAGGATGAAATTTGATTCCCAGTGGTCCCAGTATTATCGTTACTCACTTTCTTTCCTTTGAAGGTGTTTTTTTCCGGAAGATGCTATCGAGGTGACCGCGTAGACGCGTCAGCTGCTCACGAGACTGGCACGTTTCGCTGATGCGATGCGGCTCCGCCCACTCCGCGCGTCGAAGACCGTCGTCGTCGAGACCACACGGGACAGGGTAGACCTTTGTCTGAGAAGAGTATTGGATTGCTACCTTCGTATTCCCTTAGTTGAAATCTGCACATAAACAGACAAAGGCAGTATTTGAATGATCCAGTCAAACTAAAGATCATCTGTACCTGGGACTTCGTTTCCTTCTGACTAGGTGCAACAGGCATCTCTGATACCTTCAACGAACGAGATTATACTGCCAAAAAGCTAAAGAAGTTGTAGAACAAAGATAGTCTGTGCTGCTGACACCCTTCGACGACGCTCCTTCCTGCACCAGCTGGCTGCCGCAAGAAGACAAGGCATCACCAGGTAGGAACCCATCAGACTGATGCCATCTGACAGGAGAAGCCCGTTCATGAAAGCGGAAAAGATGATTACGATTGGAGGGGGTAGCTTGTAGCACTGTTTTGAAAGAATATCAGAAACTCACAAGCGAGAATGGAGAGGGAGAAACTACTCCGAGAGACGCGCGAAGGCAATAATAAATGATCTGTCTGCCAAGAACAATTCCATTTTTCTGTCTTTTAATATCACAAGTAATTCTCTTCTCGCACATCGTTTGAAGCCTCGTCCCTTTTGCGAGAGAGCAGGCACTGTTTCATGACTGGGTCTTCCTCAGCACAGCTTTATTGTTTGTATTCAAATAAATTATAAAAAAATACAAACTTCAACAACTAAAACTAACAAGAATAAAACGTAAAAATCCTTGTGACCACTCAACACACAATGAGAAAATCATGCAGTATAAATATACGAGGAGAAGTGGAATCAAAGACGATGAAATTTATGAGGCGCAATCTTGAAATCTGAATATTGGTGAAGCTTTTTTCTATGTGCGAATCGAATGATGAGGTTGACGCGAATTTCAGCACACATCATATTGCTCTTCTTTATGTTGTAGTATAGATCAACGCCTTCATTTACCCAGTTTCCCTCGTTTTTGATTAACTGAACAAATTATTATTAGCAGTACTCGCAGTTTGCTCTGTCATTTAATGCCGGTGTCCCATCTCCGGATTCCGAATTTACAAGCGTATTACGAAATCTATCACTTGCATTCAGGCTATTAGGTAGTGATAAGGAAAGCGCACCATTTATAAATATCTTTGACGAGTAACAAACCTCAAAATCGGGTGTGAGATTCCTCGATAATATCGCGCTTGACATTCCTTGATTAACAACGAATTTGAATTCGCTCTCGAATTGTTCCGGATCTTCTATATTATCAATATAGGCCTGCAGGAATTGAGTTGAAGCTGCGTTTATATATATTTTATCTACGCCCGAAAGCGCAACGAGATACGAATAATTGATAGAATAACCGTACAGATAATTGACTCTCCTCATACTGAGGATATAAGTAATAGAGCTACGTGACGGGTAGGAGGGTACAATACTGAAAATACATAGATCTAGTCAACTGTTCTCATCTATCTTCTTCTGGTCTGCATATGAGTAGGGAACCGAGGAGGAGGCATTCGGGTAGACCAGGTAGACTATGCTCCGAGAAACAGCATCCGTAGATCTCTAAGGGGTGGGGGGAGGGGGGGGGGGTAGAAATGAATATGGGAGTGGGGATGCGAGAAGGAGTGGAAAATGGATAACTAACGATAAATTGCGAATTTCGATAAGTCTAAATTGAGTAATCTATTCTTAAAGACAGTAATACTTGGGGAACTATGAACATCTGAAGGTAGTTCACTAAGCATACTAGCAACTCTTCTGGAAAAACAATGGAAACGAGGTGTTGATTTAGTTGCCTCAATATGAATTCCAAATGTGTTTGTTCTATCTCTAAGGGGTTTGAAAGTAAAGAATCTATTGCGATCTAGAACTGTGTCGCCATTCATAATCCTACGGACGAAAACTAGGTCAAAAATGACTCTCCTCTCTGAAAGCGCTTGAAGACCAAGAGTAGACAGACGTTTAGGGTAGGAAGGAAGAGAGAGAGGATAGGATGAAGAAGGAAAGCATCGATAGAATAGAATTGGAGTGAATTGTTCCTGGACCTTCTCTATTGTCTGACTATCCTTCTTAGTATAAGGATTCCAGAAAGGGCAAGCAAAATCAAGGTGAGGAAGGACATACGTGCGATAACATTTAATAAGAATATCAGGGGAGTTAACTGAGACAGCACGCAGCATAATATGGAGTGCAGTCTTAGCCCTGTTAGCACGTTCAACAATGGAGGCGTTTTTGAGAAGGGAAGGAACAACTTGAATACCAAGATCACTTTGTGGGGAATTGCTTTTGAGAATTGCATTGTTTATGGCATAACAAGGAGGGGTCGATCCTATGTGAAGATGGGTACACTTAGATTCAGAGAGAGAGAGCTGGTTAATAATAGTGCAAGAGTAAATAGCATCAAGAGCACATTGAAGTTGGGCAGTCTTAGATTGAGATGATTCAAGTGGGTATGAAATGTACAATTTGATATCATCGGCATATGCTTGAATGCGTACATCGGGGAATTGATAGAGTATGTAAGTGATATCAGAAATATATAATGTGAAAAGAATTGGTCCTAGCACGGATCCCTGAGGTACACCGGACAGTACTGGGAAAGAGTCAGAAATACAATCACCCAAACGGACTGAGAAATGCCTGTCAGTTATAAAGGAAGAGATCCAGTTTAGGAGATTCCCGTGAATACCGTAACGAGAGCATTTGGAAATCAATTTAAAGGGAACTGTATCAAATGCACGTGAAAAATCGAGATATTGGGTTGTCCCATAATTCGTGTCGTTTTTCTTCCACATTTAATTTCTCGTAAACAATCAAACACCTTCATTACCTCATGATGTATTTAATAGAAGACTCATGTTACGTAATTTATCTCACACTGATCTCCAGCTTACATTGCCTAAGGATGATGCAATAAGTGAAAATATGGAATTTCCAACTTTTTTTTCAAAAATGTATAGTTATTTTACGAGTTTTGTTTAAAATCCCTAGTACTAAGGGTGGAAGTGTAATGCATGGCGCTGAACATGGTGGTTAATTTCATTTTGCATTTTATCGACCGGGTGAGCCAGGCTGCATGTAGGAACCACCATCTACTGTACTGAACGCTGAAATCGATTTATGAATCTTCTTCAAACGTTTACAATGAGTGGTTGTTGAACAATGAGTGGTTGTTGGTTGTATTCTTAGAGATAATGTGCATATTCACTTGTTAAATTCCCCTAATCTACTACATACCCTTGCTATTGAAATTAGAAATCTTTAGCTCTCTTTCCCCTCCCTCCACCCCTTCCATCTTCTCTTCCGCCAGTTCGACATTTTCCGATCTCAAGTCAACCAAGACTCCAATAAGATATATATTGGATAGCGGCCACTCTCCCGCTCTCGAGGCCCCCTCCCCTCGAATATCTCTCTCGCTCGACTCAAATCGGAAGTGATCGTCTCCTGCCCCCCCCCCCCCACGCCTCTCCCCCATACGTTTCTTTTCTTCTCTTCTCTTATCTCGCTATCCCCTCTCATTCTCGCACATTTCTGTAACTGATGAAGCACCTACGTGGTGTACGATAAATAAATATTTTGATATTGGATGAGCGTAAAATTCAAATGCTCTTTTTTTGAATCAACGACGCGTTTGAGTTTGGCTTTTTTTGAGTTCGGCTCAATTTTGTGATCTTGCCGCGCAGATTGCACCAGAGAGTGAAAAATGAGATGGACCTCCTTTGTTTCGACGATAGTGAAAGTGAAACTGATTCCCATTTTGCACTCTCTGGTGCAATTGGCGCGGTAAAGGGGCAAAAATTACCCGCAAAGATATGGTGCATAGACAGAGCCTGGATCACCCGGCTGAGATGACGCAAAATGAAGTTGTCCAATCTGTTGAGCATCCTCGACAACTCATTTTCACATGTTTTCGAATCACACTATTCCTGACCCTGTGTTCTTCGAGTCTTGGATAATCTGGCTCATTGACTCGGATTAAGCGTAAATTCGATCGTTCTCGCAGGAACCAATCCATTTCATTTTTCGTTAATTATTAAAATTAATTAATAAAAATTAATTTTTGAACGCTTTAATTGTACCCCGAGAGACTAGCACCAATCTGACCGTAGTGAAGAGAGGAATCCAAAAATGTCTTAAAATCTGCGAAAAAAAGGTCGCCGTAAGATTTAAGGGGTGAAATAATGACCGTTAAAGCTGGTAAAAACGGCGATACATTTGATCCTTCCCAGTGATCTACCCCCCTCGTCTCTGTCTCGTGACCTCTTCCCATCTTCTCTCCCCTCCGCCTCGCCTCCCTCGCCCTCTGGCTGTCTGCACTCTCTCCTCTCCCTCTTCTCTCTCGCACACTCTCTAGCAGCCTCTAGCAGTGCCTGCTAGAACGTTCACTATTTCATCCCTTAAATCTTACGGCGACCTTTTTTCGCAGATTTTAAGACATTTTTGGATTTCTCTCTTTACTACGGTCAGATTTGTGCTAGTCTCTCGGGGTACAATTAAAGCGTTCAAAAGTTAATTTTTATTAATTACTTTTAATAATTAACGAAAAATGAAATAGACAGGCGTGATCGTCATTCAATTCTGCCCCGGACATCATTTTCGCTTAGTTTTAGCGCTCTCTGGAAGCCAGTTATTCGAAAAAGTCAGATTTCGACGTCACGCCATCTGGAGCCAACGACTAATTTCTGAGCAAAATGAATATGCCTATCGTCATCAGCGTGTCAGATAACCCCAACACCCTGGGTTTCAAGGATTTGACTTTTTTAGTCGATGCCAAATATCCTCAGATTTGTCCGATTCTTACGCAAACGGGCTCATAGACGAACGGAAAGTGACGACGTGGTAAGGAGATCAATTGCAAGGCATTCAATGTTCCTGTGTATCGAATCAATGATTGTATAGTGGAAATGGTCTCTGAGAAAGAGAGCAATGCCACCACCACGACCAGTGGAGCGATCACGACGGATGACTACATAAGGGAGACCGCCAATCAGGAGAGAGGAAGGGGTTCGACTATTCAACCAGGACTCAGTTATGCATAAAATATCAGGTTGTTGAACTCTAAGAAGTTGGTGAAGGGCAGGGATCTTATTACTAATTGAACGTACGTTGTAATAAAGGCATGAAATAGATGGAGATAATAGAGGTGCACTAGTCGAAATAAGGGAAGGTGAGAGAGGGGGAAGAGAACGAGTCTGGATCAGTGGGGGTCGGCAAGGGTCTAGCAGTTTACCGAGCTGGAAGGAGCGGGGAAGGAGAAGGAGAAGACATCCTTGGGAGTGTTCAATGCAGAACGACCACCCTTGTTGGACGCCTTGTACTCCGGAACCTTACCGCGCTCCATCAGCTGGCCTGCGTAGATTACCCAGTTGCCACCAGCATGGTTCAGCTTCCTCTTCTCCTGGCGTAGATTCCACTGCCGATCACGCTCCGAGGCAGAGAGAGAGGGCCTGAGGCGGATGTCCTTGAAGGTCGGAGCAGAGGCCACCTTCTTCGTGTTCATGAGCAGTGCCCTCTGAGAGGAAGCCCTGGGCAGAACAACCTTCAGAATGCGAGGGTGGGGAGGGTGGGAATGCTGTCTGTCCATTTTGAGGGTTCTTGACTGCGCCCATTCGGAAAACTGTCTCCGGGCGTACCTCGAGGTCGACGATGTCGAGGATCTTGCGAACCTGGACGAAGTCATCGTCGATCCTCTCACTGGCAGTCTTCTTGGTCGATTCAGGGAGATTCTCGATAACGACGCTTCTCTCCCTCTTCTCCTTCTCTATGGGACACTCCTTGGGGATGAGATTCTCAACCGTAAAGGAGAGAACCTTTACACATCCCATGAGAGCGAGATAAAGAGGGTTCTTCTTCTCCGTCTCTATCGTCTTGAGGTACTCGGTGAAATTGGCAGTAATGCCATTAACCTCACCGAGGTACTCAGCGTGGAAGGAGGTGGCGGAGTTGGAGCGCCGTTTGTTGTTGGGCAAGGGAACGATGTTGGAGACGGATACGGTAGCCATGATAAGCGATCGATAAATCAATAGGAAGGATCAGCAAAAGAGGAGGATACGTGCAAAGTAAGAGATAAGTGCAGAAGGGAAGGGAGGGAAGGGGCGAGAGAGTGTGGGAAACGGAGAGAGTACAGAGAGGAGAGGGAGAAAAACTGATGAAATTAATGAGTTTCAGGCGATAATTATGGAAATGTGAATGAGAAAGACTGGATATAGGACTAATCAGACATTAGGAAGGTCGAAGACAATTAACTAAGGATAAGAAGGCGAAAAACGCGCGATTAAAGAGAGCGATTGATGAGACACCTACTCGCAAAAGAGGCCGAGAGGAGAGTCAAGTTTGCATTGAATTATTTCTGTGAACATTTACTACGCATCATCTTTATTTTCTGGGTTAAATATCGCGTTTAGAAAAATATAATTGGTCGTAATTGGTCGGTCGTGTGCACATATAGTGTAAAATGCTTTATCTAAATTCTGAGGTATAGTGATTCCAACCATTAAAAAATCAGAAACCCAGAAGCTGTCCACGATAACTGCCTCTGATCTGAAACCTTTTATGCCCATGAACATGAACAGGGTTTCTCTCGAGATCAGGACTCTTTGCCTCTGAAAAAAATAGTTTTTAAGATTAGCGAAAATATCGCTTGCATACGATTATGAAAGGAGAAGAGTAACCCACGTGATGTTTGTATTCTTGGAAAACTTCCAAATTCGGAGCGATCATTTGAAAAAATCATTATCATAGGGGCGTTTTTCTCCAACGTCTATGTAGCACCTTGATTTTGCAAGATTTTTTTGTGAAAAATTATCAGTAATGGTATAATACAACCCGGAAATCTGATGATAATAATTAAAGTAGTCTGAAC
This sequence comes from Pristionchus mayeri, assembly GCA_036245805.1. NCBI lineage: Eukaryota > Metazoa > Nematoda > Chromadorea > Rhabditida > Neodiplogasteridae > Pristionchus > Pristionchus mayeri. Next base: position 16,126,867 of record BTRK01000002.1, read on the forward strand.
TTTGACAATTTGAGAAATATTTTTGATCTGCCGCAGGTATGCTTCCGATTTTAATGCAAACTTCGTTCGTACCCTCCTTATCGACATAAGTGGCACTCCCACCGATCAGTTTACAGTTTTAATCATGTAGTATTCTCACCTTTTTCGAAGATCATCTGTGAAGTTCTTGCAAACAAGGCCCAAAGTGAGCTCCTGGATTGATTGACCATGTAACGTATGGGCAAGTCGTTCGAGAAATACGGAGTCGAGAGTAACCTAAAAAATTGTTTGCATTGAAATACTAATCCTGGAGTGATCTTACGAAACTGCCGACAGATATCCCGCAATAGATCGCAGTTTATGTGCCAAAGGTGCTTACTTCATGAATGGCGATCGCATTAATTGCGTGATGGCGGAAGAGTGGAGTAATAGAAGTGAAAAGGCTGGCAGGAATAGGCATTCTATGGTAGCGTGAGAAGGCCTGAGCGAGAGATAAATTTTTATGAAATACACGATATTGACATTTTGAAGGAAGATGCATGTGATAATGGCTAACCTTTTCACAGCATTTGTATGAATTGTCACAAGATGGGGGTATATTATTCCTTACCCGGTAAGACTGATTGTCGAAAATGGAGAGTGTATTAGCAATGAATCGTCGCTCGCCCCTTCGTGACTTCGCATATCGATATACCAAATACTCCTCATTCTCCGGGTTGCTCAACTGGAATCCATGTCCATCTTTTTCCTGTAAGATGATGCAATTTTGCTAGCACTATGGTCAAAATGCGCCTACCAGGTACAAGGATAGATCGGTCCCATTTAATCTGGTCCAAAATTGGATTATTTACCATTCCACGCATTTTACGGCTCACTTTGCTCATATTGTGAATTTCTCGTCTTAAGAGTATACTTGTAATTAAAATATTTTTCAAAAAAAACACCGTTAAAAGTTGCATCAGCGCACCTTGGTAGCTTCGAAAGGATATTATTGAGACAGTCATCGTTTAGGCGTGATATGTAGTCCTGTATCTATATTTCAAAATTGGAAGAATCCGGTTCTCCCTCACATTGGCGCCAAAATCGTCACCAGACTTAAATTCTTCTTTCTTCGCCCGCTTCACTTCTTTCGACTTACTTACTGCTTGCCGCTTCGCAGCGTGTGGCATTAAGATCTATTATTTTAATATTACCAGTACGCGATTAACTACGAATTGAATAATTGAGGAGAAGTGTAAAATTTTTGAATTTTAAACTCGGCTCATTTCGTGATCGGTGTAAACATGAGTTGACGGTAAGTGGGAAAATTAAGAATTTACACGTGCGAGTTTGTGCGGGATTTTCCAAGTACTTTTATCAACCGTTGGCTCTTATAATCCGTCTGTGATTTAGCAGGTGATAATGCTACGCCCGTGCAAGAGGGCATCTGAGAGGCATGATGCTGACGGGAAAAGGAGAAAAGAAGGAGAAGTTGTGAAAAATGACAACTTTGGTGAACACGTGAGTAATCAGCCCTTGCCATTTACAAATATAGTATATCCGTAATAACAAAATTTCTCCTATGAGCGAGGCTGGATAGCAACAGAGTGCGAGATAGCAAGGCCATATTCCTTTCCGTTACTATCAATGAGCAACACAAATAAATAAATACCGTTATAGGACTACTTATCTCGACTCAACAATGACTGTCTCGTTGATGTTCTTAAGCAGTTGCCAAGGTAAGGTAATCTCAGAGTTGTCATACATTTAACAAATGAATGTTAAAGGTACCCAAAAATTACGAAACCCTAATCCAAAGACGCAACGTTTTGTGCGAGAGGGTATGCAAAAGTGAGAGAGCGCTGGATCAGGCAACTCCAACCTGACCCTTTCCGACCTTCCCATTCAGCTATTATTGTTTTTTTCGCATTTCTGTATATTCTTTCCCGACTAATTCAGCTATCGACTATTCGATATGGGATAAAAAATAGGGGGTCAATATCGTCATTATTGGGTAACTTTAAGACGCGACCTGCACAATATGAGTAAAGCAAGCCGCAAAATGCACGCGATGGCCAATGATCCTCGATTAGCTCATATAAAATGGGAGGGATGCAGTCTTCTGATGCATCAGGTTCCTTTTGAGATAAGCTTTTATAAGAATATTTCCAAACCCCTGATACGAAGGTTGTTTTAGACGAAGGAAGGTCACGGATTCCATCTTTTCGTCCCTGATAAAGAAGAGTACTTGGCATATCGATGCGCGAAGACTCGTAGAGGAGAAAGAAAATTCATGGACACATCACTCTCATTCGTTGACGGACATCCGTATGAATGCCATGTATGACTTTGCTTTGAGAGGTCCGAAAGAATTTGAATAGCATGAAAGCTCATTGTGGCGTACGAGTTAGCCAATATTTTATTGATACCAATATTTTATTGATTTCTTGAAATTAAAGATACCAATAACTTCTTTCTTTCAGATGTACAGGCATTGCCATTACATGATTGTTCCCTCATGCATCTTTGCATCTCTTGGACAACTTTTTTATCATCACACTATCAGTGTTCTTGAATTTCGCAAGGTAAGTGTTCTATTCTATTAAATTCACCCATACCCACTGTTTGCTGGCTCCTTTTTTCACGATTCCTATCCTGTATCGATGTTGGAATTATATATATATATATATATATATATATATATATATATATATATATATATATATATATATATATATATATATATTATCTACGCTCGAATGCGCAACGAGATGCGATACAGTATATAATGTACGGTGTTACAGAATAATTAGATTCTCCTCATACCGAGGATTAAAAGTGAAAGAGGAGTAAAGGGAGAGAAAGAAAGAGGAGTAAAGGGAGAGAAATTATCAACCGAAAATACGCAGGTACGACTCAACTCTCCGTTTCTTGCAAGACTTTCTGAGACCCTAAGTGGCAAAACAATCGTCGAACTGAATCTGTTGGATGCGTACTGCTCGGCATTCACAGAAGACGATCGAACAAGGTTGGAGACGCACAGCGGCGGTTGTGATTGTAGTCAATAGTATAGTATCCCAGTAATGAGTAAAGCGGGCGGAGCCAATTATTGGCACAACCGTTCAGTAATTGTTCATAGTTCCAACACATAATTATTTTAAAACTTGTAGCCTTACTCGGATAATTATTGACGCGAAAGTGAGAAAACTCCGTGTTGGATTTTCACTCTACTTGAATGGTCTCTACAACGATGATTTCTTTCGAATGGTTGCATCAAACTTGGAGCTTTTTCACCAGAACGAACGCACTAAATTGGCAAGTTCTTATATTTTACTTATACTACGTGATTTTCACTCTACATCGTAAATGTATTAATGATTTCTAGTTAGCCACGAAATGTCATTTTCAGGTAGGAAACTTCTTGATCTCGAGAGAAACGATGTTCATGCTCAAGAACTTGAAGTATTTCTGCTCAAAATCCGTAATCATGGACGGCTTTTGGGTGGCGGATTTTGCAATGGTCTGAATTTTGCACGTTTTTGGAGTTACCTACGGAAGTCACATGAGACATTGAAAATACGATTCAAATTATAGATGTATCTGAACAATATATACGATGTCGAATCGTGTGAACGGGAGTTCGAATTGTGCGCCGATCGAGAGATGACAAGGGCACTACTATCGAGGGATATCACACCTGAATTCGAGGTATTGTATCCCGTTGAGAAGAGTGATCGGTGTAATTCAGTGGATTCTTAAACATTTCAAATCTAATTTTGTTCAGTTCTTCGCAGTCGAAGGCAACGATTGGAATGGAGGCCTTGATAGATTTCTCATCGTGAAGAAAAGCAATCAACTGTGTGCACAAATCTGCTTAAATCTTAGAATTCGATTCGCCCACAGGGACAAGCTGCGCATATGCTCACGCATGTTCAAGAAATATTGAACGTTCAATACGCTCATAATTAAGCACATAAACAATGCTGAATACCTTGACCGTACTGAAGGTGCCCACCACTCAGGCAGTGCCTCAATTATGTAAATACGTATTATATGTTGGAATGCAGCCATAATCATATTTATCCACAAGTTTCGATAAATAATCGCAACAGTTACAGTCAATTAGAGGATATTAAATATTAAATAGGAGATAATCGATAACGATTTTTCGAAATGAAAAAAGATAGGTGAGGAGACGCGTGTAGTATTCAATTTTTTTAGGGATTTTTTTCAAACAGATACTTAATTGGCAAAATATAGGTGTGTTGAATCGGATAAGTTAGGCTGCATTTAGTAACGGGCTTCCGGTAAGGGGCTGTCTGGTCCCTTGGTCGGAGTCGGAGTTTGCGGAAGGGAGAAGGGAACTTTCATGATCTTTCCTCTTGGATTCTTCATTAGGAAGTGATTTACTGCCTTATTAGCCAGCTTCTGAATAGCAAAATTAATAATATTTTGGAATTAGAAATTCGAAACAGAACCTCGTTGATGAATTTCTCCCAGAATTCGTGAGAAAGACCGAAGAAAAAGGCGTTATCCCTCTGAGTTTGGCAATATAGGTATCAGGCTGATGCAAAAGTTTCTGACTATTTTCATATTCGGACATAACAACGTACACCGTTCTTAGGAATCGATCAATCAACTAATGGTTTTCAGCAGTTGATGTGGCCTTGGGAACACTTTATAACTAGCGTTATACTGGGCCAATTCGATCAATAGGGATAGCACTGTTCACAATCAAAGTCTACACAGTGCTCGATTAATCCGAATTTTGAATTCATTATATTTCATGTGAGAACCAAGATATCAGCAAAACTAATACATTATTTTTAAGGGAACTTATTTGGAATATTAATGGACTTTGCATAAGAGTGCTGGCCTTCAACGCCCCCTTGAACACGGCTCTCAAGCCAAATTCAGCACTAGTTGAAATTCTGAGAATATATATTTGCTGTGATTTTACAAGTGCGGATCGATCAATAAACATAAATTTCTACACATTCTGAAGTACCCTTCCGAACTAGTACGCAGTTAAATTTCGGAAATTATTCATCTTCCTGTTTAGTATTACGATGTTTCGAAATCGTGATTTAGAGATTTGAACGCCGTAAACGACACTTTTAACTGTTTCAGTTCCCCCAAGAGCGTTGTAGACTTGTCTTTTCAACGTTATCTGAACAAGCAGCTCTTTCCCTACAACTGATATAGCGGGCTACTTCGGAAGGGCACAGATATGCGAGGAGCAGGGATTAGTCGAAAACACTAAAAAATCTCAATTTTTGCATATTTTGATGCAGAAGCAGTTCTCTCAGTCTCCCTATGAGCTATATTCGATGTAACCATACTATTGTAGTCTACTTATAAGCCCTTTACTAAAACCATGAAGGAATGACATGTAGTCGAAATACGCCGAAAAAAAATCGAAAATGGAATAGTGAGAAACTTTTGCATCAACCTAACAGATAAAAGTGCTTGCGATTGCGTCAATTCGAGCGATGAATTCTCTAAAAAACACTGTTTTCTCGTCGTCATTTTACTGTATTCAAATACTTCCAAAAATCGTATTTTGCAATAATGCAACTTTTTGATGCGGAATTTACTAGAACAGCAACTATCTTCAGTCCACATACCATGGTTGGATAGTAGCACGCTATCTGCACGGATGTTTATACTTTTGGCAGAAGCGCGAGAGACAATTGAGTGGATGATCGATCTGAAGATGAGCGAAAAGTGGCCTCGAGGTTGGCCAGGATAATGGTTTTCAACCAAAAACCTTCTTACAAATTCTTCTCAAAAAACCGGAGAATTGATACGAAAATATTAGCTGCCCGACCATGCCAGTTTGAATGCACTTACTCGAGAGAGTCGTCCAGACTCAAAATTCCAAAACTTGCGTATGAGATCCCAGAGCCTCTCAGCAACTCCGTGACTATCGAGAAATCTGAACGAAACATCTGTATTTGTAGTTGTTACTTCCAACTTTTTTTCAATTATAGTTATTTTGAGTCCAAGCTATTATTGTAAGTGAGAGACAATTTCATTTAAGTATCTGAGAGTTGTGAGAGTATTACATTTTGTTGAAGGAAACAATCATGATGAATAAATAATTGTATTATCGTACGTGATGGAAATTTAGGAACGTATACCGTGCAATTTCCAAAAATATCATGTTTCGTGGATTATGGTGAATTTTTACTTTTACGAGTTTTGCTTTTTTGCATTCTTTTTTTCATATGCGTTTTCATAAAACGGATGGGCTTTTACACGGAAATATGGCTAGAAATGCAATAACAGCTCGCGAAAATTATGCAATATTGACGAAATAGCCATAACCGGGTTTTAGCACTATTTCGCCAATATTTCATGGTTTTTTCACGAGCATTTATTGCATTTCTAGCCATATTTCCGTGTAAAACCCCATCTGTTTTATGAAAACGCATATTAAAAAAAGAATGCAAAAAAGCAAAAGTCGTAAAAATAAAAATTCACCATAATCCGCCGAACGTGATATTTTTGGAAATTGCACGGTATACGTTCCTAAATTTCCATCACGTACGATATTTAATAAAATCATAATAATACACTTGAAATTTTAAATGAAGCTATCGTACTATTGGGATGTCCGGAAAGGTCGTATAATGCTTCGGAAAAAAGTCAGTTCGCGATCAAATGCAGTGATTGCGCAATCTATTTGTCAACAATGTATTGCATCATTCTGACGTTGAGTAGGGAGAGGATTTAATCAGTCTCCTAGTTGCCACATTGATTCTTGTGATGGGCTCCCATCTCTACCTCCGAGCAGTTTTACTTCATTACTACCGTCTTGGCCGATCCGTGAAGGAGGCCCACTCTGCCCTGGCCCAGTCGGAAGGAGCTGACGCCCCCTCCATACCCTTCTACTATAAGTGGTTCTCCCGCTTCAAGAAAGGGGAGTTTGGTCTCGATGATCAACCCCGCTCTGGACGCCCTCCCTCCCTCGATCAGCCTCTCGTTCTCCGAACACTGAAGCGCAAGCCCATGGCCAGTGTGCGTGAGTTGAAGAAGGATACTGGTACTCCCAGATCAACGGTGTCCGACATCCTCCATCGATCTGGGAAGAAGCCGAAACTCCCACAAGTGATTCCCCATGACCTCTCCCCCGAACAGCTGAAAAATCGTGTTCAAGTCTGTCGGGAATTACTCCATCGTAGATACAATCTTCGATGGGTCAATTCCCTCATCGCTACAGATGAGAAGTGGATCACGTACGATAACCCTGTGAGGAGACTGCAATGGGTGGATGCAGATGAGAAGCCCACGCCCGTCCCGAAGAAGGAAGAGCACGGAAAGAAGGAACTCCTCTGCTTCTTCTTCTCAGTGCTCGGTCCCATCTACTGGGAGATCCTCGCCCCTGGCACCAGCATCAATGCCGACCTCTTCTCTGAACTGGAAGATGTCGCGATCAGAGTCCCTCCCAGACTCCTGAACCAGGGCAAAATTCTTCTTCTGATGGACAATGCTCGCCCACATCGAGCGAAGATAACCCAGAAGAAAATGGACGAGCTGAAGATCGAGAGGATTCCCCATCCACCGTATTCCCCGGATCTCTCCCCATGCGACTACCACTGCTTCCGCTCTTTCTCTGACTTCTGCAAAGGAAAGAAGTTCAAGAATCGAGATGAAGTTGTGAGGGCTTTCGTGAATTGGGCGGTCTCGAAGAAACCCGCATTCTGGAAAAGAGGAATCGAGACCCTGCCCAATCGCTAGAGGGAGGTAGTGAGAAAGAAGGAGGCACACATTGGTCACTGAGAATTGTAAAGCATTGAATAAAAAATAAAAACAAAAAATTATACGAACTTTCCGGACACCCCAATATATTATCGTAAGCGAAAGACTATTCAACTAGCCTTCAGTAGAGTCGACATCAATGTTGACTGTGTGAGTAGTAGTAGAGATTAACTTAGCGATCTGAAACGGAACAAAAATTTGGTTTATTTTATTCTCCTAACGTTCAGTAGGAGCTCATATTGAAGAGTAGGGAAACGTAGTCCTAGCAGTAGTCACAGAATATCTCGTTATGCTTTCTTTTAGACTTCGAATAAATATGAGAAAATTTGGAACTAGATGTGTCCACTTTGATTCAAATATGGTTTGAACAGTTTATTCTTCTTTTGTTTTGGGGTGTAAAACACGATGTAAAAACGGTCATATGAATATCGCATGTCAATGGGATACTCCGCAATTCTTGTCATAGCTTGAGTGAACTGCTTGAAACTGCTTGAAATGAAGCAGAGTGGAAGGACAATAGGGGAATGCGCATCAGCTTTATCGGCGAGCGTTGAGACGTTTCGAGCAACAGCCCATCATCAGTAAGTTAATTCACATTGTCTGTCTAGCCCTAATAATTCTCTTTTCATGTGAATTAACTTACTGATGATGGGCTGTTGTTCGTAACGTCTCAACGCTCGCCGAAAAAGCTGATGCGCATTCCCCTCTTGTTCATCCTCTTGACTTCACTAAGAATTTCAAGCAATATCGCATGACTAACCTGAGGAATAAGGGGATCATCGGTGCTTCTAATGGTTGCGTGTAGAGCAATAGTAGAGTCCTGAGAAACGTGAAGATAAAAGAAATTGTAAATAATAGCTTACCATGTTCCTTTCGTATCCGATTTTTGCACGGGGGTCCAACTTGCTCAAATCGTGAAAGGGCATATTGATCGGATAGAACTCCAACTTGACCCTCAGACCATCAGGCTGCGGAATAATGACATTACGACGATGTATGCTATCAGTAACTTGTTACATGTGGATGGAGGGAGTCAATTCTCTTCACAGTTAGTCCACGCAAAGCGACTCGATTAGTCGGACGGGACATGAATTCAGTAACTCCTTCACGAAGTTTTCGCGAAACCTAAATAATGGGCGATAGTCGGTTTTATTCAATATAAGGACATCCCCTCCAAGTTTTTCTTGTAAAACTGGATTTGTGAAACAATACACTGTTACCGTACCTTCGACAGACTGGCCAAATCGAATTGGGTGCAGTTTCCGTGTAGCAGCGATCAGATTCGATTGAATGGCGGTCCGAAGAGCGCCTCCCACCTGGAAAAGGTACTGTAGATTCCGGGTTACGGTAGGCTACCTACTTGAATGCACACTCGGAATTCATAATTGATTGATGCGGGATGCTGAAAGTAACTATTAAAATCAATATATAAACAACATGCGATATATTAGGTTGGAACAAAAGTTTTGCACGATTTCGGCCATGAAGTTTGAAATTGCTTAAAAGGCTTCACTTTAATCGGGTCGATCTAAACGGATAGTATATATTTAGGGACTATTTGTAAAATATATCCGCTACTTCGAATCGAATCCTGCTCTGAGGGTTTGCGAAAAAAAGCAGGTTTCGTTAAATGGGAAATTTTTGAGTGACATGAACATTTGTTTACCACGCTCCTATTCGGACAGAAAAAAATCATTGTATCATCTTACATGGTGAAGTGAAAAGCCCGTTGGCAGTTCTCTCTAAATGTATGTAGGATCTAATGGTTGCTTTAATTTAGCAAGGTTTACAGACCATTAAATTCCAGCATTCGAGAAATAACGTTACTCAATGGATTGCTGTTATTGCCTCGACAATCAATTATGCTGGATTCGTCTTAAGTGCTTTTACATACACTACCTTGGGGCTTTGTAACATAAAGAAACGCTGGAGCATACCCTTTTCCACTCCTAGAAAATTAATATTTTCTGAAATTTTTGAATCATGGTCATCACAGACAAAATATTGAAATTCGGTGTACCTTGTTCGAGTCGATCTCCTCAAAAGGAAGCTATCCCCTGACTCGACCAAGCCAATAAGTGATGTAGTAAGAGTTGCTTGTTTATTTAACCATATAAAATCTAAGCTTCCTTCTATGCTGGAAACATGCCATTCATGGAAACATCAATTTCGACACTCTAATATCAGTATCTGAGTATGCAAATTTGCATTTTCTAATAGAAGCATTGTATGTCCACACGAAAATAATTGTGAGCTTACCATGGAAGGTACATAAAGTTAAAATGTATTTGAGATCGATAGACTTACGGCTACGGGTATGCAGTGAAGGCAACTAATTAAAACCAAGCCCCTTTTGACGCGAGATCAAAACTGACCAAGTTTCTGGAATTCCATTTGTGGTGATTCCCATTTCCATACTATTTTATGATGCCTGTTCATCACACTTTCCAAATATACTTTGATATTTGCATTATCATCGATATCCATACAGAGCAGACCCCAAAAGTATGTAGTTCAGTTCTCTAATGAAGTAACTTTGACTTTCAAATGTCGCCACAATATCAAATGGTATAGGTAATACTGATGTGTGATAGAAAGAGTATCCAAGCCCTCAACGAATACATGAAACAAAATTAAATAATTTTGAAAATAAATGACAGAGTATGCTAGAAACGAAAATGTGAAAATCGTGCAAAACTTTTGTTCCAACCTGATATTAGGTTGGTGCGAAAGTTTCTGACTATTTATTTTTCATAATTTCTCCTAGCCTATTTCGATTGCCTGCAATTACTCTATAGTTTTAGTGACGACAGTAGTGGTGGAGTACAGGAAAACATTAACATTTGATATATCGGTTATTGAACGGTTATTGAACGTTATTTTCATATCGAAACTGCCGAAAATGGTTTTTTTCGGTGTTTTTGGTTGAACTCAACTTCTCAAATATTTGACACCTCCTGAATTTGCCCAACATATATGTAGTAGGGCAAGAGTTGCTTGTTCAGTTAAGCGTGAAAAACCCGATCTTCATTGCGAATGAGAAGAGAGAAACAACAAAAAGTGCTGATTTCGATGTTTAAATTTCTAAATCGCGGTTCCGAAATATCCTACTTACCTATTGATTGATGAATCTGTTCCTAAATATAACTGTGTTCTAAGATAGGAAGGTATAAAATAATGAACCACTATTGAGCTCTCAAGGTCGATCTATACGAGTACAGTGCCAGAAAATATAAAACAAGCATTTTCCAATTAGCGTAGTTTACTGATTTGGCCAAAATGTTAAGCGGGAATTCAGGGGACCAGAATTTCTGAAGAGTTAAATTATATGCCTGTGTAATAGGCTTCTCAATGATCCTTAACTTATATCTCAATCTCATTTGTCCTTGGAGTTACGATCAAATGAATAGTATTGAAAATCTAGAACAATTTTGAGTTTGACTGTGAATAGTGTCATCCTTGCTGATCGAATTGGCCCGATATTGTATCGCGTAAAAAGTATTCCCAAGCCTTCATCAACTATGAATAGCCATTAGTTGATTGGCTGAATGAGATGGACGGGGTAGGTAAAAATGCCCGAACATGAAAATAGTCAGAAACTTTCGCACCAACCTAATACCTCTGAGGTGAGCGGCCGAAGTGGTCGGCAATGCGAATGAGCAAAAAGATGATTGCCTATACCTACCGAGACTGAAACTAGAAACGGGGCGGCGCTTGCATTGTCCTCTGATGGGCGTGAAAGTGTGAGAGATGAGGGTTGAGTGATATGAGACATCTCCACGAGATGCGTGTACATCAAAGACCATTACAACTAATATTTTGGATAATCTGTCTCGGCTGATCCATCTCTAAAGACGCACCTTTATTCATTCCGCCACTCTTTGTAAGTGTATAATCCAATAAAGAGCAGGCGCGAGGACTGGATAATCCAGGATTGCCCAATACTCTGCCTAACAAGCGAGAGAGCGCATCGATTGGTGAGAGGTGCAAGGGCACTAGGTCGGATGAGAACCCACCAGATGAGAACCAAAAAAATTACCCTTCTCCAGCATGTTCACAGTAGCTTCACAAAGTGTCAAAAATGCCTATCTGAAAGTCCTACAGAAGGGTTCACTTTTTGGTCCAGTGGGTTCTCGTCCGACGGTTCTCATCCGGTGTAGTACCGATGCAGGTATTGCATAATGAAGTGAAAAGTGCCGATAGGAGCCTATGCACGAAAATGTTGTTAATTAGTGCTGTTATATTCTTCCGTGACCTCCTTTTTTGGCTGACCGTTTTCTAAAGAGTCAATTAAATCTGAAGAGCTTAGAATAGTGTTCGTAAGCCGTCTTTCACAGAATCATACCAGCTACTATCGTCATGGCGAATCTTACTCTGGATCTATTCTGGAAAGACTTCGCACCCCTTTACACTCATGGGTTCGGTGCGTAACCACATTAAGAGTCCGGATCTGAGAAGGGTCACCACTGCCCGGATATTTCGCCAGGATTTTCGAATCAGGTCATTTCGCTCATAGAGCCTCGAGTACTTGTCTTGTCTTAGTGTTCTTTTCAATGAACCTCTGCAAGTGTAACAGTGAAAATATTTATCGATCAGGTTGGTATGTTTCCAAATTCGTTTATAATAACGTCGCTTCATAAGTTTAAGAATTCGGAAACGGCGTCAAGGGGGGCGTTTACTATCTGAATGTTAATTATTATTGCAGACAGTGGGTTATGTGTTCCAATTAACATTATAATCGGTTCAGTACATTGATCTCGAAAAGATCAAGTACAGAGAAACATTACTTTTTTGACGATGCAAAGGCTGACGCGCTGTACATAGTCGGATAGAAGATCAGAAAACGGGAGGGGAATTCCGTCTCTCTTCTCTCGAACGGCTGCCTCTGCTGAAGTATAAAACAACTTTTTTTTAAATCATCGCTTACGACACCCTTCACTGGAAGTAGCAAATGGCATGTGTTTTGTTAAGTTTCTATCGCGAAAAATCATTCCCATACAATTCTTTATGTTTTTACACCGGTAAACTGCTCTCGCGACACCTCACATCGGTACAATTTATGAGAATTATCCATGTTTTCACCATACGTGGACCTGTCTCTCGTATAGGGTTTTTTGGAATAGCGAACAAATTTAAGAGGCTCACTTATGTTGCCTTCGACACCGCCGTCTTCCATCTGAAATTATGCTATGAATCGTTTCAGAAACACAATCAACACACCAGAAGGACTAGATCTGCTTCCTTTTCTCCTTCGGGTAAGAAATTTTCCGGCGTGGTCCTTCCATGCGATTCTATAATAAAGCTGATTCTGAATGTCAAACTTTGTTCACCTCTTTCGTTGTCTTCCGCAGATGCAGTTTCGGAGACATTATTCTTGTCCAAAATTGGTAAAGGGGAAACGAAAGAAAGTACGATGAAAATAAATAATAATTTACCAGTTGGCATGATGCTGAAACATGGCATAAATAAGATAGAAAAAGAATAAACATGCAAAGTGTGCAATATCTGCTGTCACATTTATAGGGATTGATTACGCATTGATTTTGGCACTTTGGACGATAAAAAAGAGTGCAAGGAAGTGATCACCAAATGCTTATCGGACTACTCCTTGGGAAGACAAACATCATTGTAAGTACGCTTTGGAACGCCATTAGAAAAGTGTGAAAATGTGTACTTTGAAATTAAATATGTTTTAATCCCATTCATATGAAGAATACCGGCAATGGAAAATTTAGTATTCCTCGAGGCTATGACATAATCTTAAAGTTTTGTTCGTTTTCTGTGTCCGATGCTGAACACAGTTCACTGGAACAGCCTAGCCTACTCGTGATTACTGATCGCCAGTTGTGTAGTTAGCCTGTCCCATAATCCAAGACCAAAGAGGAGTACAACCGCAAGAAATAGCGACTCGCACTTCAATATCACGCCTCTCACGAGATAATCGAGCTGATCCAGGGAATTTAAGGAAAATCCTCAAATGAGTTGTGCCTAACTGACCCCCTAAGTCCCAGCCCGAGTCGGCTGCACCTGGTCGGCTCTCGGCTGCTCCCAATTTGACGGCGATTTACGCGATTCTGGTGATATATGAGTGCCTATCTGAGAGGATTAAGCATGTGCCGTACAACGAAAAATAAAGACTCAATTTGAAGATTGTTCTAGGAGTAACTTTTTGCGTATAGTTCGAAAATCTACCTTAGAAAGCCGTATCTCTGACCCCTCATTTCCTGTGTCGCGCTATACCTGGGTGGTAGGTTTTTGTAACTTTTGAACTGCCCATCCAAACTCCATAAATGTATAGTGATTCTGAAATATCTCGACGAAATAAGCATTTTTACTGTTAGAAGTGAAGAGCTAACTCATCTGTGAAAAATATTTAGGCCATTTGAATTATCAAAATTGGTGCCTTGACACCTTATCCTCGGAATGCCCCTTTTTGAACATGTTCATTGTATTCCACGTGAAAAGTTACCCCTAGGTGCATCTTTTCGCTCCAAAAAAGCGGGATGCATGGGGTTTCCCGCTTCGAGGGAAACGAAGTTATGTAAAATCACAGTATAAATATGTATTTTTCAATCAAAACCCTTATGATTTCAGGTCACTATTGAACAAATATTTACTATTCAAGAATGCAGAAGTATGATTACGCTTGAAAATGCGGAGTTTCGCTCATTCTTAAAAATCGATTTTTTCATCTTCGAAAAATCTCCATTTTGAACGTTGCTAACTTTAAAAATACAATCGAAATGGCAGAAGCTGAAATTAATTCGCATAATATGTACCGACATAAATCAGAAAGATTTGTAAAGAGGCTCCCACACATTGTGATTATTGAAATATTATTGCATGGAAACGCTGTTTAGAGAGTGCGTAAAAATAATTTATGAAAAATCAATATGTATTTTCGAGAGGATTCGACTAATTTCAGGCCTAAAACAATGTTAGCATATAAGGTTATTGGAAAACGTGTACGTTATTTCAAATTTCATCGATCCAAAAAATATCAAAATTTGTATCATGTGCAAATCGAAATTTGTAAGACAACGCAAAACCCACTCTGATCAATGCCAAATGACAAAACTCGTGTTCAAAAATATTAATACGTGAACATTTCTCAAAATTTTATGAAAATGCTTTCGAAATATAATTTATTTCTAATACGGAAGCTTAAAAATCGCATATTCTTGCAAGAATATTTCAAAAACCACATTATGTGGGAGCCTCGATACAACTTTTTATGATTTATGTCGGTACATATTATGCGAATTAATTTCAGCTTCTGCCATTTCGATTGTATTTTTTAAGTTAGCAACGTTCAAAATGGAGATTTTTCGAAGATGAAAAAATCGATTTTTAAGAATGAGCGAAACTCCGCATTTTCAAGCGTAATCATATTTCTGCATTCTTGAATAGTAAATATTTGTTCAATAGTGACCTGAAATCATGAGGGTTTGATTGAAAAATACATATTTATACTGTGATTTTACATAACTTCGTTTCCCTCGAAGCGGGAAACCCCATGCATCCCGCTCTTTTGAAGCGAAAAGATGCACCTAGGGTAACTTTTCTCGTGGAATACAATGAACATGTTCAAAAAGGGGCATTCCGAGGATAAGGTGTCAAGGCACCAATTTTGATAATTCAAATGGCTTAAATTTTTTCACAGATGAGTTAGCTCTTCACTTCTAACAGTAAAAATGCTTATTTTGTTGAGATATTTCAGAATCACTATACATTTATGGAGTTTGGATGGGCAGTTCAAAAGTTACAAAAACCTACCACCCAGGTATAGCGCGACACAGGAAATGAGGGGTCAGAGATACGGCTCTCTAAGGTAGATTTTCGAACTCTACGCAAAAAGTTACCCCTAGAACAATCTTCAAATTGAGTCTTTATTTTTCGTTGTGCGGCACATGCTCAGATCCTCTCAGATAGGCACTCATATATACGAAAATTGTACTCTGAAGGACCCCCACTAATTTTTTGAGCTCTATCGATGTATATATACCAGATCCTCTAAATTTGAGTTTTTTAGCCGCTGTACATTCAAAGCACTTTTTCTTAAAAATGTAGGGAAAAAGCAGCTCAAAAACTCATTTCCTTTCTCCCACCGCACCCTTCTAAGCGTTCGATATGTCATGAACCGTTTTCTTTCAATTTTGATGTTGAAATAGTAATTCAAATGGTCGCTAATCGTTAAAACGGACATAACTCACTTTCGGACTGCACTTTTTTTGCGCAAACCACTCATCCCTCTGGAAACGTTTTTTCCCTACATTTTTAAGAAAAAGTGCTTTGAATGTAAAGCGGCTAAAAAACTCAAATTTAGAGGATCTGGTATATATACATCGATAGAGCTCAAAAAATTAGTGGGGGTCCTTCAGAGTACAATTTTCGCATATATATCACCAGAATCGCGTAAATTGCCGTCAAATTGGGAGCAGCCGAGAGCCGACCAGGTGCAGCCGACTCCAAAATGAAATATGCGGGCTGGGACTTAGGGGGTCAGTTAGGCACAACTCATTTGAGGATTTTCCTTAAATTCCCTGGATCAGCTCGATTATCTCGTGAGAGGCGTGATATTGAAGTGCGAGTCGCTATTTCTTGCGATTGTACTCCTCTTTGGTCTTAGATTATGGGACAGGCTAACTACACAACTGGCGATCAGTAATCACGAGTAGGCTAGGCTGTTTCAGAACTGTGTTCAGCATCGGACACAGAAAACGAACAAAACTTTAAGATTATGTCATAGCCTCGAGGAATACTAAATTTTCCATTGCCGGTATTCTTCATATGAATGGGATTAAAACATATTTAATTTCAAAGTACACATTTTCACACTTTTCTAATGGCGTTCCAAAGCGTACTTACAATGATGTTTGTCTTCCCAAGGAGTAGTCCGATAAGCATTTGGTGATCACTTCCTTGCACTCTTTTTTATCGTTCAAAGTGCCAAAATCAATGCGTAATCAATCCCTATAAATGTGACAGCAGATATTGCACATTTTGCATGTTTATTCTTTTTTTCTATCTTATTTATGCCATGTTTCAGCATCATGCCAACTGGTAAATTATTATTTATTTTCACCGTACTTTCTTTCGTTTCCCCTTTACCAATTTTGGACAAGAATAATATCTCCGAAACTGCATCTGCGGAAGACAACGAAAGAGGTGAACATAGTTTGACATTCAGAATCAGCTTTATTATAGAATCGCATGGAAGGACCACGCCAGAAAATTTCTTACCCGAAGGAGAAAAGGAAGCAGATCTAGTCCTTCTGGTGTGTTGATTGTGTTTCTGAAACGATTCATAACATAATTTCAGATGGAAGACGGTGGTGTCGAAGGCAACATAAGTGAGCTTCTTAAATTTGTTCGCTATTCCATAAACACTCTACGAGAGACAGGTCCACGTATGGTGAAAACATGGATAATTCTCATAAATTGTACCGATGTGAGGTGTCGCGAGAGCAGTTTACCGGTGTAAAAACATAAAGAATTGTATGGGAATGATTTTTCGCGATAGAAACAACAAAACACATGCCATTTGCTACTTCCAGTGAAGGGTGTCGTAAGCTATGATTTTAAAAAAGTTGTTCTATACTTCAGCAGAGGCACTCGTTCGAGAGAAGAGAGATTTCTTCGCAATTCCCCTCCCGCTTTCTGCTCTCGTGTCCTGTACTCTCGAGTACATTCGCGAACTAGCAAAGAGAGTCTTCACTGGCATCGTCAAAAAAGTGATGTTTTTTCTGTACTTCATCTTTTCGAAAACAATGGACTAAGCTGATAGTAATTCTAATTGGAACATGTAATCCACTGTCCATAATAATAATTCATATTCAGATAATCAACGTTCCCCTTGGCATCATTTCCTTCGGGTTATTTCAAATATGAAGCGACGATTATTTAAGAATTTGGGAAAATATACGAAACTGATCGATAAATATGTTCACTGTTACGCTTGCAGAAGCTCATTGAAAATACACTAAGACAGGTTGGAAACATACGAGAGACTGTCTGAGAAAATTCGAAAAATAGGCCGTACAAGGAAAAATTAAGTTCCCGTTTGAACAACTCACTAGGGGTAAATTTTCACGTATAGTTCGAAAATCTACCTTAGAAAGCCGTATCTCGAACCCCTCATTTCGTGTTTTTTGCCGGCGTTGGGTGGTCGGTTTTTGTAAATCACATATTGGATGAAGACGATAATAATGTTATTCACATGTTTCGATAAATCGCTGCAACAGTTACAGTCAATTAGAGGATATTAAATAGGAGATAATCGATAAAGAAAATGGAAAAAAACGTCTTTTTTCGAAATGAAAAAAACTATAGGTGAGGAGACGCGTGTAGTACTCAATTAGGGATGTTTTCAAACATACAGGGTGCGTAAAAAGTATGGTGACAAAATCAATTGCATCCTACTCGAAATCCACTGTTCCAATATATCTCAATTTGTAACACTATGTTCCTCAGATATTTAACAAAGCAACGCATAAATGACGTTATAATATTCTTAACAGTTTCTTAGTATTAATATGTTAAAGAAACGGTGCATAAAAAGTTGCGTTTTTAACATACTAAATGTGACGTAATCTTTAATTCCTAATTATTCCAGAGATATAGGTTGAACATTCACATATTTTTTTCTGATAATTAGGACAATATAGGAGTCTAAATATGTGAATCACTGAATTCGTGGGCTACGATCTACAGCAGCAACAATTTGTAAATGACTTTCTTAGGTACGGCCCTCGAAAAAAAATTGTGTACTCAGAAGTTACATTCATTAATGTTGAAAGTTATGATATCCGCATTATATTGTATGTGATACTCAACCACTCAGGAGCGTAATTGTGCCTTCAGAGTACTTCGGGTTTGGAAACCTGGATCTGCAGATTGTTCGAATCTCTCCCAAGTGGCCACATCAGCTATATTTGGCAATTTTTGATACAGACATTAGGCCCTTGTTTTCATTCAATTTGATACTATCAAAATTCATAATTCCACCGTGTAATACGCGATACTTGTTTATTTCAAGAAATAAGCATGGTGAATATGAAAACTGAAAATGCAACTTTTCAAGTTTTTGTGTCATCATCAAAGTACGAGTTCGTTAAGTTGATAGTTCTCCGTTCCCTTATAATAGAGTGCAAGCTACGCACGAACATTCTAATGTGGAATGGTTTCTCTCTATAATAAAGTTAAAATAGTAAGGTAATGCTTATCCAAATTTTTGGAATTATTATTTATGCGAAAAATGAGTAGCGGGCCAAGGTCACATGAATTTCAAATGGAAATGTTCGCTCCTCTAAGTGGCAGAGCTCCTTGGTGGGAAACTCAGATAAATATCTTGGAGCAATTATGCTCAGGTAACTTGAGGCCCAACCGGGATACATAGTGGTTGAAACTACGCGAGAAATTATGCGTAATGTTTGTCACCATACTTTTTACGCACCCTGTATATTAGGTTGTTCGGAAAGTTTCTTTCTTTTATTTTTCTCATGCCAATTCTTGCTGCATTCGAGCTCAATTATTTTGTCTATGGCATATGTTAGGACACTGGCGGTGCAATACTGCAGTATGTTCAAATCGCATCTTGGTCGCATTCATATTCATATTTATTCATATTTATCCTGACGTCAGGCACAATGGTCCTGCAGGAGGGTGACTTCAGTGTCGCATAGCAATGGTCGCATAGCAGGCTAGAAAAACTATCAAAAGTTATCAAAGGTCAAAATCATCCGAAAAGGAAGAATTTCTGTGCTTGATGTTGGGTCATTTCCCTCGAGAACTAGACGCCTACCGATACTAACCTGATAATATGTGATATGGCAAGAGTTGATAATAATGACAGCATAGACAAACCAGGCTTTCAACATTCGACATTGACGGGGGATATCAATATGTCATAACATCGAGGTTAAAATTTCGGCATAAATATTCTGAAAAATCTTGCACGTGAATACGTAATTGAATTCCCACCTAGTTAGGGATAACAAATGAATATGTAAAGTACTTCACAAATAACCATCGCTTTATTCTCTAGGTTGGCCGAGTGAAGCGCAATAAGTTCAAAATTCTGCTCGAAAAATTAATGGTAGTGCGGAATACTCCATCGACTATTCGTTAGATTAGGGAACACGTCCTAGATTTAAAGCTTTACGTTTACTAATAACTCTATTTGACGTACTTCACAATAGTGGGTCATTTGTATGTCAATCTATGTTCTGCAAAGAAATATGTGCGTTTAAAAATCTCGAAGAAAAGTGGGCCAGCCTAACTTCGGACTTCCATTGCTCAAGATCTATTGATCGAAGAGGTATGTACTAGTGGTTGTCATAAAGAGTATCCAAGCCCACATCAAATACAAAAAACCATAAGATGATTGGTCATGGTTAAATAAAGGAGAAGTGAATAATGTCCATACATGAAAAAAGAAAGAAACTTTCCGAACAACCTAATACTTAATTGGAAAAATATAGGTGTTTTGAAGCTGGTAAATTAGGCTACATTTAGTAAACGGCTTCTGGTAAGAAGTTGTCTGGTTCCTTGAACCATGCGATGTGGTTCGTCGCAGTTTGCGGAAGGGAGAAGGGAACTTTCATGATCTTTCCTCTTGGATTCTTCATTAGGAAGTGATTTACTGCCTTATTAGCCAGCTTCTAAATACCAAAATTAATAAATCTAGGAAAGTAATATCCGAAGCAGAACCTCGTTGATGAATTTCTCCCAGAATTCGTGAAAGAGACCGAAGTAAAAGTTGATATCCCTCTCAGTTTGGCAATGTAGGTAGATGAAACAGCTTGCGATTGCGTCAATTCGAGCGAAGAATTCTCACAGGCTTCGATGAGGGATAAACATGGTACATATTAATAGAAAGGTAAATCTCGACAACGGGGCGTAGGAGGAAGAACGGGAGTAAATTAGTACATATGAAAAGAAAGATCATCAGCAGTAGGGTTGACAATTCGAGATATGTGTGTACGCTACGCCACTCCATCCCCAAGATTCAATGGTCTTTCTATGATTGCTCATTTACAAAAATTGTTTCGTACCGCAATGTAAACACTGAACGTTCTCTGTTTGAAGGGAAATATGCACAAATCAAGAGTCTCGAAATGCATTAGTTTATGATTCTCCATTCGATCGTCGGTGAGGGGCGGTCGCCTCTCGGCCCCCTCTCTCCTCCTTCCTCTGGAGTCTCCCTCCCAGTCAGCCTGGACAACCTGGTGAGGTCCTCGTCCACCCAATGCCAAGCAATCTCAAGATCGCAAGTTTTAACTGTCGAAGCCTATGCAAGAATGATCGTCTAGTCGAATTCGAGGAGTCAGTGAGTAAATTGTCGTTCGATGTTATTGCTTTGCAAGAAACTCGCCGAACTTGCTTTACCTCAACGACTCTTTTGCAATCCAACCATCTATTCTACGCCTACGGAACACGATCGTTGTATGGAACTGGCTTTCTCATTCATTCCAAATGGGCAGCCCACGCTGATTTTCATTATCTGACCGACCGCCTCTCATACCTCGACATTGACAAAATGGGATTGAGGATCGTTTCAATTTACCTTCCGACAAGCGCCTCGATACAGACTATGAGAGTGTTTTGAACGAACTGCAGACACTGTTAGACGCTCCCTCCAGTCGTGCTCACCTACCGGGTGTTGGGAGACGTCGAGTGGTTGTCTGCGGTGATTTCAATTGCAAGGTTGGATCGCGGCAAGCCAAGCATGAAAACTGGATTGGGAGGCACGGTCTCGGTGAAAGAAACGAAAGAGGACAAGTTCTTGGTGACTTTTGCTGCGCAAACAAGCTGCGAATAATGAATACACGGTTTGATAAGAGAGAGAGTCGGAAGTGGACATGGCATTCTCCGGATATGAAAACGAAGAATCTCATTGATTTCATATTATGCCAGGATCCTTCTCTCTTCCTTGATGTTTCCATCGTTGGGTCTCACTCATTCTCATCCGACTACCGCCTGATTATGGCGAGAATTCGAATGAACCACAAGGAAAGAGTGAAATTTCGACCGACAAGAATCAACCAAAAGCTATCAATTCCTGCGTTCGCAGCATCTATGTCAAACCAGCAAACCAATCTATCCACATACCAGGACATTGTGAGTTCAATGAATAATATAGCCTCAACATGCATGATTCCTGAACCCAAACCTAAGAGATTGAGCACTAAGACAGAACAATTGATGAGAAGCAGGAACATGTTAAGAAAGCAACCCCCAACGCCACTGAATAGAATTAATCTGGCTGTAACTAGCAAGGCTCTTAGGTTTTCGCTCAATGAAGATTTGCATCGGAGACACGTGCAGTTTGTGGAGGAGGCAGTACGGTATGGAAGAAGCACAAAATTGGCTCTTCGAAAATCTGAAGTCGGAAGAACAACGCTGACTAGATTGACAAAGGATGATGGAAGTGTAGCAGCAATTCGAAGCCAAGTATCGCAAACTGTTCGATCATACTACAACCGCCTATTTTCATCAACTATCACAATCGGTCGATCACAATACAGCAGCGATGAGACACTCCCTCTGATCCTCTCAAGTGAAATTTTCTTGGCTATTGCTCGATTAAAGAACGGGAAGGCTCCAGGCCTGGATAGAATAACTGCTGAAATGATTAAAGCGAGTGCCGAGCCTCTAGCGAAGCATTTATTCACATTGTTCAACGAGAGGATTGAGAAGGAGGAAATCCCCAATAAGCCGCTAGATTCAACTATTTCATTACTATGTAAAAAAAAGACAAAACGTCTGTCTGTCAGTGGGGATGTCTGTCTGTCTGTCCGTAACGCTCGTTTTTCGCGAATATCTCGGCGCAAAATCATCGCCCAGACCCCGCAGAGGTACCATTGTGACCGCCTTGCCCACCGCTATCTTTTCCATATCTTACATCATCACTATGCATGCAATATGACGCAATCGATATTTCGCAATATGTCGTAATTTTCGTTTTTCGCACATATTTCGCTTCAAACGTATCATCCAGATCCCGGACCTTGACCAATCGACTCCCCAGAGTGAGCTCTTTCAAAATTTGGTATTACATCATCATTATGTAATATGATGCAATAATCGTTTTTCGCCCATATCTCGCTTCAAACTTGTCGCACTGGCCCCGGACCTTGACCATTAGACACCCCAGAGTGAGATCTTTCAAAATTTGGCATTACATCATCATTATGCAATATGACGCAATAATAGTTTTTCGCCCATATCTCGCTTCAAACGTATCATCCAGATCCCGGACCTTGACCAATCGACTCCCCAGAGTGAGCTCTTTCAAAATTTGGTATTACATCATCATTATGTAATATGATGCAAAAATCGTTTTTCGCCCATATCTCGCTTCAAACTTGTCGCACTGGCCCCGGACCTTGACCATTAGACACCCCATAGTGAGTTCTTTCAAAATTTGACATTACATCATCACTATGCAATATGACGCAATCGATATTTCGCAATATGTCGTAATTTCGTTTTTTCGCACATATTTCGCTTCAAACGCATCGACCAGATCCCGGACCTTGACCATTAGACATCCCAGTGTGAGTTCTTTCAAAATTTGGCATTACATCATCATTATGCAATATGACGCAATAATAGTTTTTCGCCCATATCTCGCTTCAAACGTATCGTCCAGATCCCGGACCTTGACCAATCGACTCCCCAGAGTGAGCTCTTTCAAAATTTGGTGTTACATCATTATGCAATAAGAAGCAATAATGGTGTTTTCGTCCATATCTCGCTTCAATGTGATCGCCCAGACCTCCGACCTTGACCAATGCCATCTTTTTTCGGATCGCCCGAGGCCTCACGAGCCTTTTACAACGTTTTAAGCAGGCTATCACCAGTCGCTTACAATTATTTGCATGCCTAAAACTGGTACTAAACGCGGTCCACTGACATTCCATGCGTTTTTTTAAGCAAAAATGCTTTCCAACCTGCTCTCATCCCCCGCAGCAGTGAGCGTTGTGAAAGGCTCGTGAGGCCGAGGGCGATCCGAAAAAGTTATCCCAACTTTTTCGGATCGCCCGAGGCCTCACGAGCCTTTTACAACGTTTTAAGCAGGCTCTCACCAGTCGCTTACAATTATTTGCATGCCTAAAACTGGTGCTAAACGTGATCCACTGACATTCCATGCGTTTTTTAAGCAAAAATGCTTCCCAACCTGCTCTCATCCCCCGCAGCGTGAGCCTTTTACAACGTCTTAAGCAGGCTCTCACCAGTCGCTTACAATTATTTGCATGCCTAAAACTGGTGCTAAACGTGATCCACTGACATTCCATGCGTTTTTTAAGCAAAAATGCTTCCCAACCTGCTCTCATCCCCCGCAGCGTGAGCCTTTTACAACGTTTTAAGCAGGCTCTCATCAGTCTCATTCATCTTTTGTCTTGAACACACAACCCAACTGTCACGTAGCGACCGAAGGTCGCTAGTTAATATACAAAAAAGGATCGCCCCTCGGCATCGGCAACTATCGTCCCATAGCTTTGATGAACCTCATATACAAACTATTTACATCAGTCATCGATAAACGGATTGAAAGACACCTCTCAGCGAACCAACCAAACGAGCAAGCCGGCTTTCGCCGCGATTTTTCAACTTCCGACCACATATTCACTCTATCGGAGCTGATTGCAAAATCAAATGAGTATCGATTTCCACTCTACTTAATATTCATTGATTATCGCAAAGCATTCGATTCTGTAGAATTCCATCATGTCTGGGAGGCACTATTTGATCAAGGCATACACAGCAAGTTAATCAATACACTCAGGGCAATCTACTCCAAGTCAAAAGTCTCTGTGCGAATCGGCGGTAGTCGAGTGCCTGTTGATATTCAGATGTGTGCGACAAGGGGATCCGATTAGTCCTCATCTATTCAATACCGTACTGGAAGGAGTCTTTCGAAACATGAACTGGTCGGCCTATGGAGTAAATGTGAACGGCCAACGACTGAACCACCTTCGCTATGCCGATGACATAGTTCTCATATCTCATGATGCAACCGAAAGTAATACTATGTTGCAAGAACTAGCAGGGAGAAGCAAAGAGGTCGGCCTTGAGATCAACATAGGCAAAACAGTAATGATGTCCAATGCAACTCGGGTACCAATGTCAATCGGCAACGATCAACTAGTGTACGCCGATTCTTTCATATATCTGGGCACGCGCCTCTCGTTTGATCAAAATCTTTCTCTTGAAATCAATAGAAGAATCGGAGGAGCATGGAGATCTTATAACAAGTTCTACACGTTTTTCACGAATCGAAGATGCGCCATTGGTTTGAAAGTAAGGCTGTTCCGAATGTGCGTCGAGCCGTCGCTAACCTATGGAAGCGAAACGTGGAGTACCACATCAAAGGACAGGAAACGGCTTATTGTTGCTCAAAGAAGCATGATGCGGAAGATGATCGGAGTTACAAGAATGGACCGAATTTCGAATGTTCCCTTGCCAATCGCATCCCTCTAACTGATATCCGAGTCAGAGTCATGATAAGAAAGAGGAGATGGGCAGAGAGACTATCAATGTTCACCGACGACAGGTGGTCCAAAAGAGTTCTTGAGTGGACACCATGGGATAGAACAAGACCTGTTGGACGCCCGAGAGTCAGATGGAGAGACGAACTCATTAAAGAACACGGAGTGCAATGGCAGCGAGTATACAGGGAAAACGCGATCGAATGGAAGAACGGCATTGTTCGACAGGCCTCTGCCTTGATGCTCGAATAAATGATTATGATTATGATGGGAAGCGGGATGAATAGTACCCTAATGTATTTGAAATGTATGATACGATTTTTATGTTGAACCAATTTATACAAAATCCCTTTATTCCCTTGCTTGAACCATATCAGACTACTCAAATGCACACATCATAGTAATGTTGGCTTTAGGAGTGCGGGGTAGATTCATCACATTCTGTTCGTTGAACCAAACTGTGGTCGTTGCAGCAAGTCCTTCTTCAAGAGGCATTGTAGATCGGATCGCAACCGTCGCACATTGGGGCAAGAGAACGAGAAAACCTTGGTCGGGGATCTTGTATTTGAGGAATTGAACCGACGTCTCCTGGAAATAGTCAATGATGCGGAGTACGATCTCAGGAACGCTATACTCCAAATCAAAATTGTATTATTATACCTATTCATTACCTCTTCAACAATTTGAAGTTTGCTTTCAGCACTGAAAAGGATAACTCATTTGCGGAAATAGTAAATTTTGACCAAACAAGTCCGTGATTATGACTATGGAATTTCTTCATTTCGTGTCTCAGATTGTTCACGTCGGCGTTTGTTTTCAAGTGAGCTGTCTTGCTCCTGTACACTATCGTGTGATTATCGATAGATTGCGTCACTTGATCCTAAAGTATAGTACGTGTTCTCACATATTGAATGATTTTATTTTTTGATTTCGAACTTACAGCAAACTTGCGAGCAAAGTTAACCTTGCAGCGGCACGATTTGTGCGAGTATGCAATAATAAGGAATCTGTCTCTGAAAAAAACATCATTTTAAGTTTTGCGTACTTCTTTAAAAAAATAACAAGATTTGAAGGTTTACGCACTTGGTATGAATCTTTCTCAACTTCTCCAGAATAGTATCGGCTCTTCTTTCTTCACTTTTGTCGTCTTTGTCGTCCTCAACCGCTTTCTCCACGATTCCAGGAATCTTCGACCAGTAAAGCTAAACATATACTGTTGTAATATCAATCAACTTTTAATTATACAAACTTTATATTTCTCTTGATATAAAAAATCAAGACACACCGTATTTTCGTAACTATGGATGAAGTGATCCATTTCTTCAGCGGCTTGGATTTTGTTTTGCTCGATAGGATTGAGTTCCATTCCGACATTCTTTCAATTTAGATAACTATTATCCGTAATTTTTTTTAAATTTTTTATGGCTTTGTATTATTAAATTTATTAAATTTTTTTAATATGGCTTACTTTATGCTCGAACATATAATGCCAAATCTGTTGAAGAACATCCTTGAAATATTACAATTATATCATAGTTTAATATCTAAGCTTACCAATCTGTTGAACAGCTCCAAAACTATTTGTTTTGTAGTTTGGAATGTTTCATATTGGTAATCTGGATCATTTTCAAAAGCAATTCGAAGAACGTTTTCCTCATCGTTTTGAATGAAATCCATCAATCTCTACAATTTGAATGATCTTCGGATATATCGAGTACGACAGTCTTACATTAGACACCGCGACAGGATTTTGAGAATTTTCAGAGTTGGAGTTGAACTTATTTATGAATCGTTGGATTGCTTCGATTCGATATCTTTGTTCTTTCGTATTTGAGACGATCATCATATCACATTCAAGATCTTTGATATTTTTCACTAATTTCTAAAGAAATCCCCAAAATCAGCTATTTGAAAATGTTGACCTTACATTGAAATTGGTGGATTTCATCATTGTTGTTATTTTTTCCAAAAGCGTATTTGTTGTTTCCTGATTCTGAAGTAACTTACTTTACAATATGACAATACAAACGGACGTAATGATGAAAATGTATTTAATTCTACCACTTTGTGGATACTAATGTTGTATTCGACATGTCGGCAAAATTCATCCCTCTCCTCAGGAGTTTGTATGAAAGCATTTATGGATAATAGACTTAGCAAGGAGGTGGAAATAAAAAGAAGATGCATCTTAAAGAAACTTCAGAACGTATAAGCTTCGGACGGGACAGCAAAGCGTGTAAAACGAACACTGGTTAGCCGAAGTGATGATTGTATACATAACTTACACTGTCATCTCTCTCTATACCTCCAAGTTCCAATGGTCTTTCTCTGATTACTCACTTAAAAAAACATAATGCAAACATTGAACGTTTTCTGTCGAAGGGTACGGCAAATCGATCGTTAGCTTATGGTGTTTGAAATGAGGATATCATACAGGGTGCGCCTTCATTACGTAGACTGATGTTTTCAAATGTTTCCTACCTTTGCGATCGAACTTGAGGGATATATTTTATGGCAAACTTTACCAGCCATATGGGTAATATTAACATATTATCTTCGTTTGATGGGGCCTCTATTTGCTCTAAGACTGGCCTTGAGTATATTCTCAGTTCCACCTATCGATTACCGCATGAAATTTTCATAGATTTGGACCCATGCTTTGAGAAGGGCTGCCTTCAAGGGGGGGGGGGGTTAGCGTCAAGTTCTTGTTAGAGGACATCTTGTACTACTATGCCCCTAAACCCTAAAGTCGAGTGGTTAAAATCGGGGGAGTTAGGGAGTCAATCAGTGAGAGTGGTTTTGACGGGTGCGTGGGTGTCCAGCATGGAATTTGCCTTGTGAATGGAGCAGAATCTTACTGAAAGATCCAGTGCTCTTGACCAAAGTCGGAATGAGCTCAGGGTGGAAGCGCGTCTTCGAGGATGTGTTTAATGTATTACTCCTTATTGATCTTGACGTCAGGAATGACAGAAAAGAGTGGGAAATCAAAGAGAAAAATGTAGCCCAACCACTGATATAAAGGGGATCGTTAGAGAACCAGTGATACCACAACTATTTTAGGATTCTACAGGATAAGAGACAGTAGTTATGGCATTTTGGATATTCAGCTTGCCTTCAACGGTAAAGATATTTGCATCGCTGAATAATGTTCAAAAGTGCGCGGACCTAGCACAATGCAACAACAGTTTAAGGTACCGTTCTCTGCGGGGCTTAAAGGAGGTGTAAAGGCAAACGCGCGCCCGGTTGAAATATCACGCCTCTCATAAGAGAATCGAGCTGGGCGTGGGAATGGTGCAATTGGTTCTAACCGATTTTTTCCATCCTAAGGCATACCTGAGTGACCCCCGAAGTCTGATCGTGCAGACTTCATTTTGGAGCTTCCTACACCGGGTCGCAATTCGGCATCACTCACTTCAAGGGCCGATTTCACGATAACAGTGATAGATTGACCAAAATTGACTTCTGAGTGACCCCGACTCATTTTTTGAGATCTATCGATCTATCTAAAACAATTTCTCTGAATACGATTCTGAACAGTGGTACACTTCAGGGCATTTTTCTCAAAAATGGAGGTGCACATGCAGCTCAAATTTTATAGGTGAATGCAGCTCAGCGAGAGCTTTCAAATGAATGGTTTGCCAACAAAATACGGACACGGTGGTGAAAGTTTCGCCCCTTTTACGTTTTCCGTTAATTTGAAGGCAGTAATTCCTCGTCACACCGCACGTTTTTGAGAGTGCAGAGTGAAATTATCCCATTGTCCCTCACTCCCCCCCATTGTTCTCACTCCTCCCTCATTTGAATCGAGACACATTTCAAACATATTTTCTGAAAGGGTATACGTAATACTTCTCAGATATCAGTATGAGCAGGTTTCGTGAATTTTGCAAACAAATATCCAGTAAAATACATTTAATGCAAAATTTTGAGCATCAATTGCAATCGAGTTTATCATAATTAATTGCGTTGATTGCGATATCGGATTGATTGAAACGTTTGTTTTTAAAGTACAAGCATACCTCTAAACACTGCTATGTTTGTTAGTCATTGTGATTTGGGACGTGAGAATTACGATAGTTGAAAGTACGGACACAAAAAACCGCAAGACTTTCGCACCAGCCTGATACGTAATTATGGCGCACCCTGTATTGAATGGAAAGTGGGAAGAATTGAACCCTAAATTAATTGAAATGTTTGAAACGATTCCGTGTGTTGAACAAATTTATCCATTATGCTTTTATTCCCATGCTTGAACCATATCGGACTAATCAAATGCACACAGCATAGTAATGTTGGCTTTAGGAGTGCGGCGTAGATTCATCACATTCTGTTCGTTGAACCAAACTGGTCGTTGCAGCAAGTCCTTCTTCAAGAGGCATTGTAGATCGGATCGCAACCGTCGCACATTGGGGCACGAGAACGAGAAAACCTTGGTCGGGGATCTTGTATTTGAGGAATTGAACCGACGTCTCCTGGAAATAGTCAATGATGCGGAGTACGATCACAGGAACGCTATACTCCAAATCAAAATTGTATTATTATACCTATTCATTACCTCTTCAGCAATTTGCAGTTTGCTTTCAGCACTGAAAAAGATAAGTCATTTGCGAAAACAGTAAATATTGACCAAACGAGTCCGCGGTTATGATTTGGGAATTTCTTCATTTCGTTTCTCAGAGTGTTCACGTCGGCGTTTGTTTTCAAGTGAGCTGTCTTGCTCCTGTACACTATCGTGTGATTATCGATAGATTGCGTCACTTGATCCTAAAGTATAGTACGTGTTCTCACATATTGAATGATTTTATTTTTTGATTTCGAACTTACAGCAAACTTGCGAGCAAAGTTAACCTTGCAGCGGCACGATTTGTGCGAGTATGCAATAATAAGGAATCTGTCTCTGAAATCGATTGCTTACGGAAGGAATACACTTTTAAAATCGAAAGAAGGCGTAACACGAATAAAAGATGAGAAGGTAATGCATTCTGATGAGCGTGTTAGGTAGATATAATGTTTCCCTTCATCCCGAATCGTGATCATAGCGCAGTGGATAACTCCTGCGCATCAAGCGCAAGCTACGTGGGTTCGACTCCAGCTAGGTGCGTTTCGTTGTTGTTGTTTTTCTCATTCATTTAAAAAACGCGCGCTTTCGCCTGCGCTGAGGCCCGATCTTCTCATTCTCATATCTCGAGATAGAGTCATCTGTGTCACTTCGGATAAAGTGATTTATCATCGGATTTCTGTCCTCTACGACAACTAGTGATGGCGCTCGGCGAGCGAAATGAGAGGACCGCTCGGGCTACGAGCGCTCGCGAGCAATGCTCGAGCGAACAACACTAACGACAACCAATATTCCGTATGTGAAATCAATTTTCGTGTTACTCCTTCTTTAAAGTTTTACGTACTTGGTATGAATCTTTCTCAACTTCTCTTTCTCAAGAATCGGCTCGTCGCTCTTCACTTTTGTCGTCTTTGTCGTCTTCAACCGCTTTCTCCACTATTCCAGAAATATTCGTCCAGTAAACCTAAGGATATACTGTTGTTATATAAATCAACTTTTAATTATAATTTTTTTTATATTTTTCCTGATAAAAAGTTTAAAAAATCAAGAGTCACCGTATTTTCGTAACTATGGATGAAGTGATCCATTGCTTCAGCAGCTTGGATTTTGTTTTGCTCGATTGGATTGAGTTCCATTCCGACATCCTTTCAATTAAGATAAATATTTTCCGTCAAAGATTTTTAATTTTTATTTATGACTTTTTGTATCATCAAATTTTATCAAATATTTTTAATATGGCTTACTTTATGCTCGAACATATAATGCCAAATCTGTTGAAGAACATCCTTGAAATATTACAACTATATCATAGTTTAATATCTAAGCTTACCAATCTGTGAAACAGCTCCAAGATTATTTGTTTTGTAGTTTGGAATGTTTCATATTGGTAATCTGGATCATTTTCAAAAGCAATTCGAAGAACGTTTTCCTCATCGTTTTGAATGAAATCCATCAATCTCTACAATTTGAATGATCTTCGGATATACCGAGTAGTTACAGTCTTACATTAGACATCACGACAGGATTTTGAGAATTTTCAGAGCTGGAGTTGAACTTATTTATGAATCGTTGGATTGCTTCGATTCGATATCTTTGTTCTTTCGTATTTGAGACGATTATCATTTCACGTTCAAGGTCTTTGATATTTTTCACTAAATTCTAAACAAAGCGCCAAAATCAGCTATTTGAAAATGTTCCTTACATTGAAATTGGTGGATTTCATCATTGTTGTTATTTTTCCAAAAGCGTATTTGTTGTCTCCTGATTCTGAAGTAACTTATTTTTCAAAATGATAATATAAACGGACGTAATGATGAAAATGTTTTTAACTCTACCAGTGTCAATGTTATTCTTATATTCTCACATTTAAAATTTGCTTAAATAGCGCATTTTTTTTAAAATGGAAACAAAAGGAATTTGCTGTTCCCTCTTGCCTGTACCATTCCTATGCCCACTTCCATTCTTAACTTTGTGGACTCTCTCCTATTCCAGTCCAGTGTTCTTTCGCATTATCTCTCCCGAAGTGTTAGAGGAATCTCAAAAACCAAGAGGGAAAGATTGGAAATTCGCACATTGACCACACCGTTCTCGTCATAGCTTCTTTCACCGACCAGCAAGCAAAATCATTAATATTTCTGCTAGATATACATTTCCATGAACAAACAAACAGCCCACAGTATAACCATTTCAAGTGTCATAATAGAATATCGAGTGTATGTAAGCCTACTTATTGAAAGGAGCTAATTCAACGAAAAACCCGAAAGCAAGCCTGAACCAAGGTGCCGTAGATACGGTCCATCACAACTGTGTATTCTGGATTTTCTCCCATAACATAGTCGTAGATTGATACAGCAGCTCCAATGGTTTGTACTGCACCCATGATGGCCTCGAAATATCCTGAAAGAATAAACTTTATGAATGGGCAGTAAATTGGATCAATAACTTTTTAAATTCCTCATTAATTATTCGATCACTGAACACCAAAAATGTTGCGCTATCGGAGAAAATTTTCAACATCATGACCGCCCTCACTTTTTTTTAATGCAAGCATATCGCTTTTCTAGAATATAGACGAGGTCAAAAGCATGGTAATTTATTCATTAGATATACTTCGATCAACATCAGCTTAATTACCCCTAACGATGATCTCAGTAACTTCTCAAAAAAAATCGTTAGTCCATGTGTATCGCCACGTTTTTCCAACCATACTTCTATCCATGGTATGCTAGGCCACACAAAGATCATGCTACCAAACGATTTGAACTCTTCTTGCCTATTATCACAAATTTGCTTACTAACCCATCCATGCTTCGATTATTACCCACACTCGCAGTGTGGGCCCCATATAAACAATCATAATTACTCACCAACTCCTTTCGCTTGGTTGAACGTCAACCCGAGTAGTAGGAAGAGAAACCTCATTCCGACCGAATGACAAGGATGAGAGAAGCACACTCTTTATACTCGCCAGTTTTCAAATTCGTTAACGATTACTGCCGTCTGCCGATACTCAACGGTGGAATACAATAGCAAATCAGTAGATTGTTCTTTTAAGTACGTCGGTTTGATGTGAACATTGCCGGTGCTTCTATGAGAGAGTCAGCGTTTAGGTACGAATTTGTAGGGTTAAAAGTTTTAACTTAAAACGTTCTTATACTGTACAACCAGAATTAATTTACCGTTTCTTACCGCTATTGTCTGAAACCATCTGAAGCAAGGAAACACGTGGAGCCGATTTTGGAATAAATTCGCTTGCCGTTTTTCTCAGAACCGAATTTTAGTCATTTTCCCTTCCAGTTTTTTTCATATCTCAGCTCCCAGTTCTTGAAGGATTAGAATATTAAAAGTGTATCAACGAATCTTTCGTTGCATGTTCATACTGAATGACTTTTATCACACAATAAGAATCTAACATTCGAGTACAAATGAAGGCTTATTCTAGGATAAATCACGGGATGATCTTTCGTTCGTTAGAGACACAGGAATCAATACAAGATAGATTACACTATGACATCATAAGACAAGTTGGGGAGGGGATCAGCGGACTCGCTGGGTCTCTCTCTACAAAGTGCGAGAAACGTCGTGGATGCAGAAGTGATTCCTGCAGAAGGAGCATGTCGCATGCAAATATCAATATTTGTATGTTCTACCATTATTTAAATAATCACGATGAGTATTTTCTAAGGACAACAATAGTATTTTCGAAGGATGAGTCACATTAAACTAAACTATTTTACTTTTCAATAAGTTGAAGAGAGAGTGCACTTGCTCTATACCAATCATTATCTCTCGATACTCACCGAGGAGAGGAGATTGGGAGTGGCAGCGAGGAAGACTCGGGAGATGCACTCCATGCAGAAGTACGGACGACACTCGCATCCAAAACACGCCTCATTGCAACATAAGAAATTATATTGAATTGCTTGACTGAGTGACCCTGAGTATTACACATTCTGCAGTTGATGAAACATCCCTTGGGGGAGAACAGTAGATTAAAGAAGGATTAAATTTCGTTGTCAGTAGAATTGGAGCGAAGGTCACAGCAGAGACGATGTGGATGGAGAAGAATGGCCATTCCTAATTTCAACTTGCCCCTCCCTACTCAATAGTATTCATCCCCTTACTCGTCTGCACTCGCTGCTCCTTCACACTGCTTTCTCAGACTCACGAGCGACTTCTCCTCATCGCAAGCGAAGCATCGCTCCTGCCATTTATTTTCTGTCATTGTGTCGAGAATCATTTCAATTTCTTCCTATTTCATGCGGAATCCCTGTTGATAAAGTGGTCCGAAGTTCAGAGTATGTACTCTTTTAAGAGTAGACCCTATTTTAGTCTTCATTCGCCCCCTTTCCCCCCCTCCCATTCCCCCCTAGCTAAACCTCGGACGTCGGTGTCGCTCGTCCCGACGGGTTAAGATATACAACCCGTCACCGGGCCTGGCAAAAAAAAAAAGGGAACGCCATGGGCCCGCTCACCCCATGGCGTTCGACGAGTGCCCGACGGACCCGTTGCCCATTCCCTGCCTGTGTTCCCCGTATCCCCTCCCCCCCCTTCTAGATCTTTATCTGAGAGCCGTCGCTCTTCTCTCTTTTTCACTTCGATTCACTCTCTTCTTTTTCATCCACACCGTTCGCTCGTGTTTTCCATTGTCTCGTTGTATAAGTAAACTTCTTCTATTACGAGCCCTTGTTGCTTGCAATTTGCACTGGGAAAGGAACAGTGGGGATTCGGGGTCAGTCGTCTTTCCCTCTCTTTCCTACCGCCTTGTGTCAATTTGTATATGGTGCATTTCGGCTTCACCTAAACGTGCCGAGCCAAAGTCCCGCGTGGCAGCATTGATTCGAGATGTCTTCGTCTTCCTCAGCCCTCCGGCGAGTGATTTCGACGAAGAGAAATGCACTTCCTTCCCTGTTGCTAGATTCTGATGCTCTGATTGATTCGGAGATCATTGATCTGAGCAGGGAGGAATTGCAGAAACTCTCGATTTGAGTTGATCGAATGCTATCTAAGCTACAGTCCACTCACTCCGTGATCACTGAGAACGGAAAGAAGTGGAACTTGCTGATAGACTCGACCACTGATCCCACCGCCAGAGAGACCGAACTGAAAGCGATGGCGGACTATTTCGCTGATTCTCAGGAAGATTGCCTGAAATCTGCGGAGAGTATCCATGCCGAAATCTCCGATCGTTCGTGTGCACTCAATGGCCTTTTGACGAGTATCGCTCGTCTCCTCACTCACTCCGTGGAAGTACCTCGCGCCCCAGTGGGTGTGAGTGAAACCGCTCGCGCCAATGTGGTAGAGCCCAGAGGGACCACGAGGAACGAGTGTGCACACTCTCTCGCCAGCCCAGTTCCTCTCCCTTCTCTCCCTTCTCTCACTCTGCCTTCGTTCAATGGCAAGAGCAATTGGGAGTCTTTCTGGGACACTTTCAGAGAGATAATCGATAAGCGTGAAGAGCTTGCTGACTCCACGAAATTGAGATATCTCGAGTGCTCCTTGACTGATGATGCGAGCGAATTCCTCTCACATCTGATGAAGAGAAATTGCGCATACAAAGAGATTGTGAAGGGTCTCGAGAGTGAGTACAAGAGTACTGTGAATACTCGGAAGCAAATTCTGAGAGAGTTCAACACTCTGAAACCGAAGAGCGAATCGGTTGAAGATCAGCTGAGATGCATTCGATCGTTCGAGACTCTCATTGCCCAATTGAAGGGAATGAATGCTGATCCAGACAGTAATCCACTGATTCTGCACAGTGTTCTAGAGAGATTCTCCCCCTTCTGCCAGAGATTCCTCCATACAAAGATGAGGGAATGTGACAGTGAATCATCATTCTCGTTATCTGATGCTCTTTCTGCTCTGAAGCAAAAGATACGAGACGATCTGGAATTGCGAGAACTCTGCCCACGGAAAGAGAAGAGCCCTTCTCCCTCTGATATTCCTATCGCCACAATGCCCAGCCAACTTCCAAGGGAAAGGCATCGAGAACTGTTGGAAGAAGCATAAGGAAGGAGGAGGATGACGCTCATTCCAATTTCGATGCTCTGAAACTTCGAGATGGAAAAGTGATGGATAGTGCCCAGAGATGCATATTCTGTGGAGAGCACACCAATTCACGATCTTGTTGGAAGTTGAAGCATGTCGAGAAGCTCTCACTTCTATGGGCCGAGCGCAGATGTCGCAAGTGTTTCCAGAAAGGGCACACCGACAAAGTGTACAAGATGCGAGATTGTGATCTGTGCTTCGGGAGTCACAACTTCTCAGTGTGCAGGCGCTTTCGCGCCCTTCACCCATCGGTCACTACCAAGAGTTACGTGCCGAAAGGGAATTCACCTTTCCCTGAGAGAAAGGACACCCATTCTGATCTCTCTCCCTCAGTTCCAGTGACCACCGCTTCCTCTTCCGGTCGCATGCGAATGCTGGCTGGGAGTGCAGCTGTGTCCAATCCGAATTCAGGCACTTCAAATCGAGTGGAAGTGTTACTCGATTGTGGAGCCGGAGTAAATCTCATCAGTTCCTCAGTGAGAGAGAAACTGTCTCTGCCTACTATCAGGAGAGAAACTCTCAATCTGACTGGAATTGCAGGAATGAGCCATGGTCACCAAGACTATGACGTCGTTCAGCTTTCCCTCACCACTACTGATGGCCCAATGCTTCTCGAGGCAGTTGTCCATCCTGAACCCATCACTGGATCAATTCCAATGGCCACTCTGTGCAAAGCAGACAAGAAGGCCCTGAAAGATCAAGGAGTCCGAATTGTCAACTTCTCCCGTCACAATGGTCGAGTCCTACCCCGATTCCTAATTGGAGGGAGAGACTTCTACCGATTGACTAGAATGTCTGACAATCAACTTCCGAGTGGTCTCTTCGTGGTGAATACTGCTCTCGGATTAATGGCCGTGGGAAAACAGAATGCCGAGAACAAGCGTCCTCACCGATCTCTTCCTTTCATGAGTGTGATAGATTCGACTAGAGAGAAGCACGGTGGAAGTTCCGATCAAGAACAGATACTGGCGAATTCCCTCTCTCGACTTGCTCGTGATGAGACCGTATCGGAGGACACTGTCGTTCGTTCCGAAGAGGAATCTCACCCACCCCAGATTTTCGCCGATGGTGAAACCGAGTTAAGTGAGGCCAATTCAGTTCCCCATTCTCGCACAGAGCTTGGTGGAAGTGATACTCCTACGGATACTGTCACCGAAGTGATACATTCTCTTCCGCGAAATTCTCCTCCAGCTGTCGGCGTCGGCGCAGACGAGCACGTTGAGAGTGGCAATGGTCTGAAACAGACTACTCCTCCCACGCCATTCACTTTCCGGCGACGAGGTAGACTGCGTGCACTCCGGCAACCGCATACTACCAAACGGATGGCTGGTGTGTATCGATTCTCGAAAGTAAAGAAGAGTCGAGAATCGATCTCTTCCAAGTGGTCTTTCGACCTTCTGAGTGAGACCATTCGATGGATGCTCTACTTGTCGATCGTTGCCAAACCAGAGTGTAGTATTCTGGTTGCGACGGGATTCGCCTTGCACTGGATTGGGCTCATGATGTGTGCTATGCACGCACGCATTCCATTACTCTATCCGCTGCTCGACATGCTCCCGCCTCTGCGGAGGTTATCGGCTAGAGTTGATATTGATCTGCTCTCAACCTGTTCGCCCTTTTGCCTTCCGTGGCGGAGGACTGTCATACAGAGACCCTTGGGCATCACACTCATGTCGATGCGTTGCCTACTTCTCTTCGTCACCTCCAACGTTTCCCTATCTGACCGAGACAGTACTGAGTCAGTAGGAGTTGGAAGAGTGTGAGAATAGTGATCACACTAGAGGAACTGCCGCCATGCTCAAAAGCAACACCTCTAATGTCACGTGTATCGCTCACGGATCGAATGAGTCACTCATTGGACTGTCAAGCCAAGAGATACATCTCGAACTCGACACAGTGATCCCACTCCATCTCAAACTGTCTTCTTGCAATAGAATCCCTCTCGTAATGGTGTTCCAATTGGATTCGATTGAGGGATCTGTGCACCTCCCAAGGGACATGATCAATGTCGCTCAGCAAGGCAACATCGCAATTCAGTGTGCGATAGTCCCTTCCACTGAGACCGGCAGATGCTCATATCTCAATGGACTGAATGGATGGGCAACAACTCCATGTTCTGATGATTCATTCACTACCCCGAGCTACGAGCAGGGACACAAAGGAGTGAATCAAAGGGCGTTTTCGGGAACCAACGCCACCATTCTGTCCCTTCCGCTGGAAATCGCTTGGCGAACTCCAATCTGCCAGCATCCATCCACTAATTGAGAGCCCCCGCTCTATTCCATTCAGGTGCCAGAGCTCTCTCCTCTCTCGCGCATCCTCTCTACTGCTCGATGCTCGGTCTACTCTCACTAATGGACTGTTCTGTAATTCGTGTAGTTTGTTTCTAGTTCGTTAGTCTAGTCTCCTCCCCTCCTCCCCCGGAGTGTACTCTTTTAAGAGTAGACCCTATTTTAGTCTTCATTCGCCCCCTTTCCCCCCCTCCCATTCCCCCCTAGCTAAACCTCGGACGTCGGTGTCGCTCGTCCCGACGGGTTAAGATATACAACCCGTCACCGGGGCTGGCAACCCCGGGAACGCCATGGGCCCGCTCACCCCATGGCGTTCGACGAGTGCCCGACGGACCCGTTGCCCATTCCCTGCCTGTGTTCCCCGTATCCCCTCCCCCCTTCTAGATCTTTATCTGAGAGCCGTCGCTCTTCTATCTTTTTCACTTCGATTCACTCTCTTCTTTTTCATCCACACCGTTCGCTCGTGTTTTCCATTGTCTCGTTGTATAAGTAAACTTCTTCTATTACGAGCCCTTGTTACTTGCAATTTGCACTGGGAAAGGAACAGTGGGGATTCGGGGTCACTCGTCTTTCCCTCTCTTTCCTACCGCCTTGTGTCAATTTGTATAGAGTAATCGCTACTGGAGTTGGCAATACGAGGGGAGGTTACGAGCTCATTACACCTCCCCTTCCTCGGATTGCGAAATAAGAGTAGGGGGAGGATAACGAGCTCGTAACCTCCCCTGGTATTGCCAACCCTAATCGCTACCTCATCGTGGCTCGTGAAGTGAATCGAATTGAGAGAGGCGACACTGCTGAACATCTGAAATTCATCTTTTTTTTGTTTTCAAAACGAAATGGATATCAGAAGATCTGCATAAAAAGTGGGCGACACTGCGAACCTCGGGGAAATCGTGCTTCCACTTTTCCTCGTGGCACAATCCGACAATAGTAGTGGCAGCGAGAGTTTAGAGGAGCAGTCTCTGAATTATCTCGAGTGACAGTACCGCCCAGTGAAGAATGCACATTTTTGTATTTGACAAAAGAGGGAGAGGGAGCAGATGTGTCTACTTTTTCTGTCAATCCCCTGTTTTTGCCTCTGTTTTTAGCACCTTTTCGATGAACCCCCTTTCATGTGCGTTCCTCCCTCAATGGCCATGATCTCGATCTATGATCATCAGGTCTCATCTCACAATTATTGATTTATCCCAATTGATTTTCAGGATGATAAAGTTCATCAGGCTTCTCCTCAACTCCAGGACAAGCCGGATGATATCGAGGGGGAGATTCAGAGATTAGAGAGAGAGAAAAGCGAGAGAGAACGAACAACACAACAGCACACGGTACTAACAATCATAGCGACTGATTCTCCCTCCCTCCTCCAGACTCCGCCCCTTTCTAGACGTCTGCTCCTCGTCGAATGCCACAGTCTCTACATTACTCTGACCTCT
This sequence comes from Pristionchus mayeri, assembly GCA_036245805.1. Classification (NCBI taxonomy): domain Eukaryota; kingdom Metazoa; phylum Nematoda; class Chromadorea; order Rhabditida; family Neodiplogasteridae; genus Pristionchus; species Pristionchus mayeri. The sequence continues at coordinate 16,166,411 of BTRK01000002.1, forward strand.
CTGTACCCTCCTACCGCTTCGTACAATCTCTAGTAAGTCAGAGAAAAAACGTACTCTTACTATCTCTTACTACCGAGATTCAATCAAGTGGTCAGACCTTTCTTTTGCACCGCACTCTTTTATCAACCCGGAGAATATTGCATTCACACGAACTATATTCCATTTATCATGTGCACATCGACTCCCGTTATTTGAACTTTAGAGTGTAGTACTCGTCGCCTCTCTCCTCCACATGATCACGAATGGCAGTGAGAATGAGTCCGTAATTGTTGCTGCCTCTCCACGCGTAGGGATTCACTCGATCAGCACAGCCAATGTGGACGCCGCATGAGTATCTGCAGACAGAAAGAGCATCCCGGATGATGTCTACGCGTTTTTAACGTGATAATGAAATAGCGAGTTGTTGGCTTACATGGTTTCCTTGGCAGAACATATAATGGATCGGCCAGGAGTTCTCAGGATTTCGCCAAGTTCTGCGGACTGTCTCATCTAAAACCAGTCAACGATAGAATGAAAATTAGCATTTTTTTCATACCTTCACATAGGTTAGGAGAGCCATAATCGTCATTTCTGCCGATGCAAAGTCGAGAGGTGTTACCACAGCTTTTTGATGTTTAGGTAGCCTTGACGGATTTTGTTCGCGAATCAAATCCATTATTTCATAGTCTTCGGCCCGCACTGAAAAAATGAAAATGAGACCACTAGCAATTCATATCAATATCAATACCTATATATAAAGCGCAGGTTCCGTCCGTGTGTCCGGATTGCGAAATAGGGTGGGGAGGGATGGGTGACCTTAGAAGGGCATCGGTCCACTACCGTATACCAATCAATAATTAGCATTTGGACAACTACAGTATACCAATCGATAATTAGCCATGGGTCACCTCTTATTCCGTGGGTCAGATTTATGATTTTGACCTTTGATCTTTGAATTACCGTATACCAATCAATAATTAGCATTGGGTCAACTACCGTATACCAATCGATAATTAGCCATGGGTCATCTCTTATTCCGTGGGTCAGATTTATGATTTTGACCTTTGATCTTTGAATTACCGTATACCAATCAATAATTAGCATTGGGTCAACTACCGTATACCAATCGATAATTAGCCATGGGTCACCTCTTATTCCGTGGGTCAGATTTATGATTTTGACCTTTGATCTTTGAATTACCGTATGCCAATCAATAATTAGCATTTGGACAACTACAGTATACCAATCGATAATTAGCCATGGGTCACCTCTTATTCCGTGGGTCAGATTTATGATTTTGACCTTTGATCTTTGAATTACCGTATGCCAATCAATAATTAGCATTGGGTCAACTACCGTATACCAATCCATAATTAGCCATGGGTCAAAGCATCTCGAATGTTCCGGAAAGTTCGAAAATGTTCCAAAGCTTCTAGAATGTTCCAGAAAGTTCGAAAATGTTCGAAAACTTCTAGAATTTTCCAGAAAGTTCGAAAATGTTCCAAAGTTTCTAGAATGTTTCCGAAAGTTCGAAAATGTTCGAAAACTTCTAGAATGTTCCCGAAAGTTCGAAAATGTTCCAAAGTTTCTAGAATGTTCCAGATAGTTCGAAAATGTTCCAAAGCTTCTAAAATGTTCCAGAAAGTTCGAAAATGTTCCAAAGCTTCTAGAATGTTCCAGAATATTTGAAAATGTTTCAAAGCTTCTAAAATGTTCCAGAAAGTTCGAAAATGTTCCAAAGCTTCTAGAATGTTCCAGAAAGTTCGAAAATGTTCCAAAGCTTCTAGAATGTTCCAGAATATTTGAAAATATTCCAAAGCTTCTAGAATGTTCCAGAACATTCGAAAATGTTCCAAAGCTTCTAGAATGTTCCAGAATATTTGAAAATGTTTCAAAGCTTCTAAAATGTTCCAGAAAGTTCGAAAATGTTCCAAAGCTTCTAGAATGTTCCAGAAAGTTCGAAAATGTTCGAAAACTTCTAGAATGTTCCCGAAAGTTCGAAAATGTTCCAAAGTTTCTAGAATGTTCCAGATAGTTCGAAAATGTTCCAAAGCTTCTAGAATGTTCCAGAAAGTTCGAAAATGTTCGAAAACTTCTAGAATGTTCCAGAAAGTTCGAAAATGTTCCAAAGTTTCTAGAATGTTCCCGAAAGTTCGAAAATGTTCCAAAGTTTCTAGAATGTTCCAGATAGTTCGAAAATGTTCCAAAGCTTCTAGAATGTTCCAGAAAGTTCGAAAATGTTCCAAAGCTTCTAGAATGTTCCAGAATATTTGAAAATATTCCAAAGCTTCTAGAATGTTCCAGAACATTCGAAAATGTTCCAAAGCTTCTAGAATGTTCCAGAATATTTGAAAATGTTTCAAAGCTTCTAAAATGTTCCAGAAAGTTCGAAAATGTTCCAAAGCTTCTAGAATGTTCCAGAAAGTTCGAAAATGTTCCAAAGCTTCTAGAATGTTCCAGAAAGTTCGAAAATGTTCGAAAACTTCTAGAATGTTCCAGAAAGTTCGAAAATGTTCCAAAGTTTCTAGAATGTTCCCGAAAGTTCGAAAATGTTCCAAAGTTTCTAGAATGTTCCAGATAGTTCGAAAATGTTCCAAAGCTTCTAGAATGTTCCAGAACATTCGAAAATGTTCCAAAGCTTCTAGAATGTTCCAGAAAGTTCGAAAATGTTCCAAAGCTTCTAGAATGTTCCAGAAAGTTCGAAAATGTTCGAAAACTTCTAGAATGTTCCCGAAAGTTCGAAAATGTTCCAAAGTTTCTAGAATGTTCCAGATAGTTCGAAAATGTTCCAAAGCTTCTAGAATGTTCCAGAAAGTTCGAAAATGTTCCAAAGTTTCTAGAATGTTCCCGAAAGTTCGAAAATGTTCCAAAGTTTCTAGAATGTTCCAGATAGTTCGAAAATGTTTCAAAGCTTCTAGAATGTTCCAGAAAGTTCGAAAATGTTCGAAAACTTCTAGAATGTTCCAGAAAGTTCGAAAATGTTCCAAAGTTTCTAGAATGTTCCCGAAAGTTCGAAAATGTTCCAAAGTTTCTAGAATGTTCCAGATAGTTCGAAAATGTTCCAAAGTTTCTAGAATGTTCCAGATAGTTCGAAAATGTTCCAAAGCTTCTAGAATGTTCCAGATAGTTCGAAAATGTTCCAAAGCTTCTAGAATGTTCCAGAACATTCGAAAATGTTCCAAAGCTTCTAGAATGTTCCAGAAAGTTCGAAAATGTTCCAAAGCTTCTAGAATGTTCCAGAAAGTTCGAAAATGTTCGAAAACTTCTAGAATGTTCCAGAAAGTTCGAAAATCTTCCAAAGTTTCTAGAATGTTCCCGAAAGTTCGAAAATGTTCCAAAGTTTCTAGAATGTTCCAGATAGTTCGAAAATGTTCCAAAGCTTCTAGAATGTTCCAGAACATTCGAAAATGTTCCAAAGCTTCTAGAATGTTCCAGAAAGTTCGAAAATGTTCCAAAGCTTCTAGAATGTTCCAGAAAGTTCGAAAATGTTCGAAAACTTCTAGAATGTTCCAGATAGTTCGAAAATGTTCCAAAGCTTCTAGAATGTTCCAGAAAGTTCGAAAATGTTCGAAAACTTCTAGAATGTTCCAGAAAGTTCGAAAATGTTCCAAAGTTTCTAGAATGTTCCAGAACATTCGAAAATGTTCCAAAGCTTCTAGAATGTTCCAGAAAGTTCGAAAATGTTCCAAAGCTTCTAGAATGTTCCAGAAAGTTCGAAAATGTTCGAAAACTTCTAGAATGTTCCAGATAGTTCGAAAATGTTCCAAAGCTTCTAGAATGTTCCAGAAAGTTCGAAAATGTTCGAAAACTTCTAGAATGTTCCAGAAAGTTCGAAAATGTTCCAAAGTTTCTAGAATGTTCCCGAAAGTTCGAAAATGTTCCAAAGTTTCTAGAATGTTCCAGATAGTTTGAAAATGGTTCAAAGCTTCTAGAATGTTCCAGAAAGTTCGAAAATGTTCGAAAACTTCTAGAATGTTCCCGAAAGTTCGAAAATGTTCCAAAGTTTCTAGAATGTTCCAGATAGTTCGAAAATGTTCCAAAGCTTCTAGAATGTTCCAGAAAGTTCGAAAATGTTCCAAAGTTTCTAGAATGTTCCCGAAAGTTCGAAAATGTTCCAAAGTTTCTAGAATGTTCCAGATAGTTCGAAAATGTTTCAAAGCTTCTAGAATGTTCCAGAAAGTTCGAAAATGTTCGAAAACTTCTAGAATGTTCCAGAAAGTTCGAAAATGTTCCAAAGTTTCTAGAATGTTCCCGAAAGTTCGAAAATGTTCCAAAGTTTCTAGAATGTTCCAGATAGTTCGAAAATGTTCCAAAGTTTCTAGAATGTTCCAGATAGTTCGAAAATGTTCCAAAGCTTCTAGAATGTTCCAGATAGTTCGAAAATGTTCCAAAGCTTCTAGAATGTTCCAGAACATTCGAAAATGTTCCAAAGCTTCTAGAATGTTCCAGAAAGTTCGAAAATGTTCCAAAGCTTCTAGAATGTTCCAGAAAGTTCGAAAATGTTCGAAAACTTCTAGAATGTTCCAGAAAGTTCGAAAATCTTCCAAAGTTTCTAGAATGTTCCCGAAAGTTCGAAAATGTTCCAAAGTTTCTAGAATGTTCCAGATAGTTCGAAAATGTTCCAAAGCTTCTAGAATGTTCCAGAACATTCGAAAATGTTCCAAAGCTTCTAGAATGTTCCAGAAAGTTCGAAAATGTTCCAAAGCTTCTAGAATGTTCCAGAAAGTTCGAAAATGTTCGAAAACTTCTAGAATGTTCCAGATAGTTCGAAAATGTTCCAAAGCTTCTAGAATGTTCCAGAAAGTTCGAAAATGTTCGAAAACTTCTAGAATGTTCCAGAAAGTTCGAAAATGTTCCAAAGTTTCTAGAATGTTCCAGAACATTCGAAAATGTTCCAAAGCTTCTAGAATGTTCCAGAAAGTTCGAAAATGTTCCAAAGCTTCTAGAATGTTCCAGAAAGTTCGAAAATGTTCGAAAACTTCTAGAATGTTCCAGATAGTTCGAAAATGTTCCAAAGCTTCTAGAATGTTCCAGAAAGTTCGAAAATGTTCGAAAACTTCTAGAATGTTCCAGAAAGTTCGAAAATGTTCCAAAGTTTCTAGAATGTTCCCGAAAGTTCGAAAATGTTCCAAAGTTTCTAGAATGTTCCAGATAGTTTGAAAATGGTTCAAAGCTTCTAGAATGTTCCAGAAAGTTCGAAAATGTTCGAAAACTTCTAGAATGTTTCAGAAAGTTCGAAAATGTTCCAAAGTTTCTAGAATGTTCCCGAAAGTTCGAAAATGTTCCAAAGTTTCTAGAATGTTCCAGATAGTTCGAAAATGTTCCAAAGCTTCTAGAATGTTCCAGAACATTCGAAAATGTTCCAAAGTTTCTAGAATGTTCCAGATAGTTCGAAAATGTTCCAAAGTTTCTAGAATGTTCCAGATAATTCGAAAATGTTCCAAAGCTTCTAGAATGTTCCCGAAAGTTCGAAAATGTTCCAAAGTTTCTAGAATGTTCCAGATAGTTCGAAAATGGTTCAAAGCTTCTAGAATGTTCCAGAAAGTTCGAAAATGTTCGAAAACTTCTAGAATGTTCCAGAAAGTTCGAAAATGTTCCAAAGCTTCTAGAATGTTCCCGAAAGTTCGAAAATGTTCGAAAACTTCTAGAATGTTCCAGATAGTTCGAAAATGGTTCAAAGCTTCTAGAATGTTCCAGAAAGTTCGAAAATGTTCCAAAGCTTCTAGAATGTTCCCGAAAGTTCGAAAATGTTCCAAAGTTTCTAGAATGTTCCAGATAGTTCGAAAATGGTTCAAAGCTTCTAGAATGTTCCAGAAAGTTCGAAAATGTTCGAAAACTTCTAGAATGTTCCAGAAAGTTCGAAAATGTTCCAAAGCTTCTAGAATGTTCCAGAAAGTTCGAAAATGTTCGAAAACTTCTAGAATGTTCCAGAAAGTTCGAAAATGTTCCAAAGTTTCTAGAATGTTCCCGAAAGTTCGAAAATGTTCCAAAGTTTCTAGAATGTTCCAGATAGTTTGAAAATGGTTCAAAGCTTCTAGAATGTTCCAGAAAGTTCGAAAATGTTCGAAAACTTCTAGAATGTTTCAGAAAGTTCGAAAATGTTCCAAAGTTTCTAGAATGTTCCCGAAAGTTCGAAAATGTTCCAAAGTTTCTAGAATGTTCCAGATAGTTCGAAAATGTTCCAAAGCTTCTAGAATGTTCCAGAACATTCGAAAATGTTCCAAAGTTTCTAGAATGTTCCAGATAGTTCGAAAATGTTCCAAAGTTTCTAGAATGTTCCAGATAATTCGAAAATGTTCCAAAGCTTCTAGAATGTTCCCGAAAGTTCGAAAATGTTCCAAAGTTTCTAGAATGTTCCAGATAGTTCGAAAATGGTTCAAAGCTTCTAGAATGTTCCAGAAAGTTCGAAAATGTTCGAAAACTTCTAGAATGTTCCAGAAAGTTCGAAAATGTTCCAAAGTTTCTAGAATGTTCCCGAAAGTTCGAAAATGTTCCAAAGTTTCTAGAATGTTCCAGATAGTTCGAAAATGTTCCAAAGCTTCTAGAATGTTCCAGATAGTTCGAAAATGTTCCAAAGCTTCTAGAATGTTCCAGAACATTCGAAAATGTTCCAAAGCTTCTAGAATGTTCCAGAAAGTTCGAAAATGTTCCAAAGCTTCTAGAATGTTCCAGAAAGTTCGAAAATGTTCGAAAACTTCTAGAATGTTCCAGAAAGTTCGAAAATGTTCCAAAGTTTCTAGAATGTTCCCGAAAGTTCGAAAATGTTCCAAAGTTTCTAGAATGTTCCAGAAAGTTCGAAAATGTTCGAAAACTTCTAGAATGTTCCAGAAAGTTCGAAAATCTTCCAAAGTTTCTAGAATGTTCCCGAAAGTTCGAAAATGTTCCAAAGTTTCTAGAATGTTCCAGATAGTTCGAAAATGTTCCAAAGTTTCTAGAATGTTCCAGATAGTTCGAAAATGTTCCAAAGCTTCTAGAATGTTCCAGAAAGTTCGAAAATGTTCCAAAGCTTCTAGAATGTTCCAGAAAGTTCGAAAATGTTCGAAAACTTCTAGAATGTTCCAGAAAGTTCGAAAATGTTCCAAAGTTTCTAGAATGTTCCCGAAAGTTCGAAAATGTTCCAAAGTTTCTAGAATGTTCCAGATAGTTCGAAAATGTTCCAAAGCTTCTAGAATGTTCCAGAAAGTTCGAAAATGTTCGAAAACTTCTAGAATGTTCCAGAAAGTTCGAAAATGTTCCAAAGTTTCTAGAATGTTCCCGAAAGTTCGAAAATGTTCCAAAGTTTCTAGAATGTTCCAGATAGTTCGAAAATGTTCCAAAGTTTCTAGAATGTTCCAGATAGTTCGAAAATGTTCCAAAGCTTCTAGAATGTTCCAGATAGTTCGAAAATGTTCCAAAGCTTCTAGAATGTTCCAGAACATTCGAAAATGTTCCAAAGCTTCTAGAATGTTCCAGAAAGTTCGAAAATGTTCCAAAGCTTCTAGAATGTTCCAGAAAGTTCGAAAATGTTCGAAAACTTCTAGAATGTTCCAGAAAGTTCGAAAATGTTCCAAAGTTTCTAGAATGTTCCCGAAAGTTCGAAAATGTTCCAAAGTTTCTAGAATGTTCCAGATAGTTCGAAAATGTTCCAAAGTTTCTAGAATGTTCCAGATAGTTCGAAAATGTTCCAAAGCTTCTAGAATGTTCCAGATAGTTCGAAAATGTTCCAAAGCTTCTAGAATGTTCCAGAACATTCGAAAATGTTCCAAAGCTTCTAGAATGTTCCAGAAAGTTCGAAAATGTTCCAAAGCTTCTAGAATGTTCCAGAAAGTTCGAAAATGTTCGAAAACTTCTAGAATGTTCCAGAAAGTTCGAAAATCTTCCAAAGTTTCTAGAATGTTCCCGAAAGTTCGAAAATGTTCCAAAGTTTCTAGAATGTTCCAGATAGTTCGAAAATGTTCCAAAGCTTCTAGAATGTTCCAGAACATTCGAAAATGTTCCAAAGCTTCTAGAATGTTCCAGAAAGTTCGAAAATGTTCCAAAGCTTCTAGAATGTTCCAGAAAGTTCGAAAATGTTCGAAAACTTCTAGAATGTTCCAGATAGTTCGAAAATGTTCCAAAGCTTCTAGAATGTTCCAGAAAGTTCGAAAATGTTCGAAAACTTCTAGAATGTTCCAGAAAGTTCGAAAATGTTCCAAAGTTTCTAGAATGTTCCCGAAAGTTCGAAAATGTTCCAAAGTTTCTAGAATGTTCCCGAAAGTTCGAAAATGTTCCAAAGTTTCTAGAATGTTCCAGAACATTCGAAAATGTTCCAAAGCTTCTAGAATGTTCCAGAAAGTTCGAAAATGTTCGAAAACTTCTAGAATGTTCCAGAAAGTTCGAAAATGTTCCAAAGTTTCTAGAATGTTCCAGATAGTTCGAAAATGTTTCAAAGCTTCTAGAATGTTCCAGAAAGTTCGAAAATGTTCGAAAACTTCTAGAATGTTCCAGAAAGTTCGAAAATGTTCCAAAGTTTCTAGAATGTTCCCGAAAGTTCGAAAATGTTCCAAAGTTTCTAGAATGTTCCAGATAGTTCGAAAATGTTCCAAAGTTTCTAGAATGTTCCAGAAAGTTCGAAAATGTTCCAAAGTTTCTAGAATGTTCCCGAAAGTTCGAAAATGTTCCAAAGTTTCTAGAATGTTCCAGATAGTTCGAAAATGTTCCAAAGCTTCTAGAATGTTCCAGATAGTTCGAAAATGTTCCAAAGCTTCTAGAATGTTCCAGAACATTCGAAAATGTTCCAAAGCTTCTAGAATGTTCCAGAAAGTTCGAAAATGTTCCAAAGCTTCTAGAATGTTCCAGAAAGTTCGAAAATGTTCGAAAACTTCTAGAATGTTCCAGAAAGTTCGAAAATCTTCCAAAGTTTCTAGAATGTTCCCGAAAGTTCGAAAATGTTCCAAAGTTTCTAGAATGTTCCAGATAGTTCGAAAATGTTCCAAAGCTTCTAGAATGTTCCAGAACATTCGAAAATGTTCCAAAGCTTCTAGAATGTTCCAGAAAGTTCGAAAATGTTCCAAAGCTTCTAGAATGTTCCAGAAAGTTCGAAAATGTTCGAAAACTTCTAGAATGTTCCAGATAGTTCGAAAATGTTCCAAAGCTTCTAGAATGTTCCAGAAAGTTCGAAAATGTTCGAAAACTTCTAGAATGTTCCAGAAAGTTCGAAAATGTTCCAAAGTTTCTAGAATGTTCCCGAAAGTTCGAAAATGTTCCAAAGTTTCTAGAATGTTCCCGAAAGTTCGAAAATGTTCCAAAGTTTCTAGAATGTTCCAGAACATTCGAAAATGTTCCAAAGCTTCTAGAATGTTCCAGAAAGTTCGAAAATGTTCCAAAGCTTCTAGAATGTTCCAGAAAGTTCGAAAATGTTCGAAAACTTCTAGAATGTTCCAGATAGTTCGAAAATGTTCCAAAGCTTCTAGAATGTTCCAGAAAGTTCGAAAATGTTCGAAAACTTCTAGAATGTTCCAGAAAGTTCGAAAATGTTCCAAAGTTTCTAGAATGTTCCCGAAAGTTCGAAAATGTTCCAAAGTTTCTAGAATGTTCCAGATAGTTCGAAAATGGTTCAAAGCTTCTAGAATGTTCCAGAAAGTTCGAAAATGTTCGAAAACTTCTAGAATGTTTCAGAAAGTTCGAAAATGTTCCAAAGTTTCTAGAATGTTCCCGAAAGTTCGAAAATGTTCCAAAGTTTCTAGAATGTTCCAGATAGTTCGAAAATGTTCCAAAGCTTCTAGAATGTTCCAGAAAGTTCGAAAATGTTCGAAAACTTCTAGAATGTTCCAGAAAGTTCGAAAATCTTCCAAAGTTTCTAGAATGTTCCCGAAAGTTCGAAAATGTTCCAAAGTTTCTAGAATGTTCCAGATAGTTCGAAAATGTTCCAAAGCTTCTAGAATGTTCCAGAAAGTTCGAAAATGTTCGAAAACTTCTAGAATGTTCCAGAAAGTTCGAAAATGTTCCAAAGTTTCTAGAATGTTCCCGAAAGTTCGAAAATGTTCCAAAGTTTCTAGAATGTTCCAGATAGTTCGAAAATGTTCCAAAGCTTCTAGAATGTTCCAGATAGTTCGAAAATGTTCCAAAGCTTCTAGAATGTTCCAGAACATTCGAAAATGTTCCAAAGCTTCTAGAATGTTCCAGAAAGTTCGAAAATGTTCCAAAGCTTCTAGAATGTTCCAGAAAGTTCGAAAATGTTCGAAAACTTCTAGAATGTTCCAGAAAGTTCGAAAATGTTCCAAAGTTTCTAGAATGTTCCCGAAAGTTCGAAAATGTTCCAAAGTTTCTAGAATGTTCCAGAAAGTTCGAAAATGTTCGAAAACTTCTAGAATGTTCCAGAAAGTTCGAAAATGTTCGAAAGCTTCTAGAATGTTCCAGAAAGTTCGAAAATGTTCGAAAACTTCTAGAATGTTCCAGAAAGTTCGAAAATGTTCCAAAGTTTCTAGAATGTTCCCGAAAGTTCGAAAATGTTCCAAAGTTTCTAGAATGTTCCAGATAATTCGAAAATGTTCCAAAGCTTCTAGAATGTTCCAGATAGTTCGAAAATGTTCCAAAGCTTCTAGAATGTTCCAGATAGTTCGAAAATGTTCCAAAGTTTCTAGAATGTTCCAGATAGTTCGAAAATGTTCCAAAGCTTCTAGAATGTTCCAGATAGTTCGAAAATGTTCCAAAGCTTCTAGAATGTTCCAGAACATTCGAAAATGTTCCAAAGCTTCTAGAATGTTCCAGAAAGTTCGAAAATGTTCCAAAGCTTCTAGAATGTTCCAGAAAGTTCGAAAATGTTCGAAAACTTCTAGAATGTTCCAGAAAGTTCGAAAATGTTCCAAAGTTTCTAGAATGTTCCCGAAAGTTCGAAAATGTTCCAAAGTTTCTAGAATGTTCCAGATAGTTCGAAAATGTTCCAAAGTTTCTAGAATGTTCCAGATAGTTCGAAAATGTTCCAAAGCTTCTAGAATGTTCCAGATAGTTCGAAAATGTTCCAAAGCTTCTAGAATGTTCCAGAACATTCGAAAATGTTCCAAAGCTTCTAGAATGTTCCAGAAAGTTCGAAAATGTTCCAAAGCTTCTAGAATGTTCCAGAAAGTTCGAAAATGTTCGAAAACTTCTAGAATGTTCCAGAAAGTTCGAAAATCTTCCAAAGTTTCTAGAATGTTCCCGAAAGTTCGAAAATGTTCCAAAGTTTCTAGAATGTTCCAGAAAGTTCGAAAATGTTCGAAAACTTCTAGAATGTTCCAGAAAGTTCGAAAATGTTCCAAAGTTTCTAGAATGTTCCCGAAAGTTCGAAAATGTTCCAAAGTTTCTAGAATGTTCCCGAAAGTTCGAAAATGTTCCAAAGTTTCTAGAATGTTCCAGATAGTTCGAAAATGTTCCAAAGTTTCTAGAATGTTCCAGAAAGTTCGAAAATGTTCCAAAGTTTCTAGAATGTTCCCGAAAGTTCGAAAATGTTCCAAAGTTTCTAGAATGTTCCAGATAGTTCGAAAATGTTCCAAAGCTTCCAGAATGTTCCAGATAGTTCGAAAATGTTCCAAAGCTTCTAGAATGTTCCAGAACATTCGAAAATGTTCCAAAGCTTCTAGAATGTTCCAGAAAGTTCGAAAATGTTCCAAAGCTTCTAGAATGTTCCAGAAAGTTCGAAAATGTTCGAAAACTTCTAGAATGTTCCAGAAAGTTCGAAAATCTTCCAAAGTTTCTAGAATGTTCCCGAAAGTTCGAAAATGTTCCAAAGTTTCTAGAATGTTCCAGATAGTTCGAAAATGTTCCAAAGCTTCTAGAATGTTCCAGAACATTCGAAAATGTTCCAAAGCTTCTAGAATGTTCCAGAAAGTTCGAAAATGTTCCAAAGCTTCTAGAATGTTCCAGAAAGTTCGAAAATGTTCGAAAACTTCTAGAATGTTCCAGATAGTTCGAAAATGTTCCAAAGCTTCTAGAATGTTCCAGAAAGTTCGAAAATGTTCGAAAACTTCTAGAATGTTCCAGAAAGTTCGAAAATGTTCCAAAGTTTCTAGAATGTTCCCGAAAGTTCGAAAATGTTCCAAAGTTTCTAGAATGTTCCCGAAAGTTCGAAAATGTTCCAAAGTTTCTAGAATGTTCCAGAACATTCGAAAATGTTCCAAAGCTTCTAGAATGTTCCAGAAAGTTCGAAAATGTTCGAAAACTTCTAGAATGTTCCAGAAAGTTCGAAAATGTTCCAAAGTTTCTAGAATGTTCCAGATAGTTCGAAAATGTTTCAAAGCTTCTAGAATGTTCCAGAAAGTTCGAAAATGTTCGAAAACTTCTAGAATGTTCCAGAAAGTTCGAAAATGTTCCAAAGTTTCTAGAATGTTCCCGAAAGTTCGAAAATGTTCCAAAGTTTCTAGAATGTTCCAGATAGTTCGAAAATGTTCCAAAGTTTCTAGAATGTTCCAGATAGTTCGAAAATGTTCCAAAGCTTCTAGAATGTTCCAGATAGTTCGAAAATGTTCCAAAGCTTCTAGAATGTTCCAGAACATTCGAAAATGTTCCAAAGCTTCTAGAATGTTCCAGAAAGTTCGAAAATGTTCCAAAGCTTCTAGAATGTTCCAGAAAGTTCGAAAATGTTCGAAAACTTCTAGAATGTTCCAGAAAGTTCGAAAATCTTCCAAAGTTTCTAGAATGTTCCCGAAAGTTCGAAAATGTTCCAAAGTTTCTAGAATGTTCCAGATAGTTCGAAAATGTTCCAAAGCTTCTAGAATGTTCCAGAACATTCGAAAATGTTCCAAAGCTTCTAGAATGTTCCAGAAAGTTCGAAAATGTTCCAAAGCTTCTAGAATGTTCCAGAAAGTTCGAAAATGTTCGAAAACTTCTAGAATGTTCCAGATAGTTCGAAAATGTTCCAAAGCTTCTAGAATGTTCCAGAAAGTTCGAAAATGTTCGAAAACTTCTAGAATGTTCCAGAAAGTTCGAAAATGTTCCAAAGTTTCTAGAATGTTCCCGAAAGTTCGAAAATGTTCCAAAGTTTCTAGAATGTTCCCGAAAGTTCGAAAATGTTCCAAAGTTTCTAGAATGTTCCAGAACATTCGAAAATGTTCCAAAGCTTCTAGAATGTTCCAGAAAGTTCGAAAATGTTCCAAAGCTTCTAGAATGTTCCAGAAAGTTCGAAAATGTTCGAAAACTTCTAGAATGTTCCAGATAGTTCGAAAATGTTCCAAAGCTTCTAGAATGTTCCAGAAAGTTCGAAAATGTTCGAAAACTTCTAGAATGTTCCAGAAAGTTCGAAAATGTTCCAAAGTTTCTAGAATGTTCCCGAAAGTTCGAAAATGTTCCAAAGTTTCTAGAATGTTCCAGATAGTTCGAAAATGGTTCAAAGCTTCTAGAATGTTCCAGAAAGTTCGAAAATGTTCGAAAACTTCTAGAATGTTTCAGAAAGTTCGAAAATGTTCCAAAGTTTCTAGAATGTTCCAGATAGTTCGAAAATGTTCCAAAGCTTCTAGAATGTTCCAGAACATTCGAAAATGTTCCAAAGTTTCTAGAATGTTCCAGATAGTTCGAAAATGTTCCAAAGTTTCTAGAATGTTCCAGATAATTCGAAAATGTTCCAAAGCTTCTAGAATGTTCCCGAAAGTTCGAAAATGTTCCAAAGTTTCTAGAATGTTCCAGATAGTTCGAAAATGGTTCAAAGCTTCTAGAATGTTCCAGAAAGTTCGAAAATGTTCGAAAACTTCTAGAATGTTCCAGAAAGTTCGAAAATGTTCCAAAGTTTCTAGAATGTTCCCGAAAGTTCGAAAATGTTCCAAAGTTTCTAGAATGTTCCAGATAGTTCGAAAATGTTCCAAAGCTTCTAGAATGTTCCAGATAGTTCGAAAATGTTCCAAAGCTTCTAGAATGTTCCAGAACATTCGAAAATGTTCCAAAGCTTCTAGAATGTTCCAGAAAGTTCGAAAATGTTCCAAAGCTTCTAGAATGTTCCAGAAAGTTCGAAAATGTTCGAAAACTTCTAGAATGTTCCAGAAAGTTCGAAAATGTTCCAAAGTTTCTAGAATGTTCCCGAAAGTTCGAAAATGTTCCAAAGTTTCTAGAATGTTCCAGAAAGTTCGAAAATGTTCGAAAACTTCTAGAATGTTCCAGAAAGTTCGAAAATGTTCGAAAGCTTCTAGAATGTTCCAGAAAGTTCGAAAATGTTCGAAAACTTCTAGAATGTTCCAGATAATTCGAAAATGTTCCAAAGCTTCTAGAATGTTCCAGATAGTTCGAAAATGTTCCAAAGCTTCTAGAATGTTCCAGAAAGTTCGAAAATGTTCGAAAACTTCTAGAATGTTCCAGAACATTCGAAAATGTTCCAAAGTTTCTAGAATGTTCCCGAAAGTTCGAAAATGTTCCAAAGTTTCTAGAATGTTCCAGATAGTTCGAAAATGTTCCAAAGTTTCTAGAATGTTCCAGATAGTTCGAAAATGTTCCAAAGCTTCTAGAATGTTCCAGATAGTTCGAAAATGTTCCAAAGCTTCTAGAATGTTCCAGAACATTCGAAAATGTTCGAAAGCTTCTAGAATGTTCCAGAAAGTTCGAAAATGTTCGAAAGCTTCTAGAATGTTCCAGAAAGTTCGAAAATGTTCGAAAACTTCTAGAATGTTCCAGAAAGTTCGAAAATGTTCCAAAGTTTCTAGAATGTTCCCGAAAGTTCGAAAATGTTCCAAAGTTTCTAGAATGTTCCAGATAGTTCGAAAATGTTCCAAAGCTTCTAGAATGTTCCAGAACATTCGAAAATGTTCCAAAGCTTCTAGAATGTTCCAGAAAGTTCGAAAATGTTCCAAAGCTTCTAGAATGTTCCAGAAAGTTCGAAAATGTTCGAAAACTTCTAGAATGTTCCAGAAAGTTCGAAAATGTTCCAAAGTTTCTAGAATGTTCCCGAAAGTTCGAAAATGTTCCAAAGTTTCTTGAATGTTCCAGATAGTTCGAAAATGATTCAAAGCTTCTAGAATGTTCCAGAAAGTTCGAAAATGTTCGAAAACTTCTAGAATGTTCCAGAAAGTTCGAAAATGTTCCAAAGTTTCTAGAATGTTCCCGAAAGTTCGAAAATGTTCCAAAGTTTCTAGAATGTTCCAGATAGTTCGAAAATGTTCCAAAGTTTCTAGAATGTTCCAGATAGTTCGAAAATGTTCCAAAGCTTCTAGAATGTTCCCGAAAGTTCGAAAATGTTCCAAAGTTTCTTGAATGTTCCAGATAGTTCGAAAATGATTCAAAGCTTCTAGAATGTTCCAGAAAGTTCGAAAATGTTCGAAAACTTCTAGAATGTTCCAGAAAGTTCGAAAATGTTCCAAAGTTTCTAGAATGTTCCCGAAAGTTCGAAAATGTTCCAAAGTTTCTTGAATGTTCCAGATAGTTCGAAAATGATTCAAAGCTTCTAGAATGTTCCAGAAAGTTCGAAAATGTTCGAAAACTTCTAGAATGTTCCAGAAAGTTCGAAAATGTTCCAAAGTTTCTAGAATGTTCCAGAAAGTTCGAAAATGTTCCAAAGCTTCTAGAATGTTCCAGAAAGTTCGAAAATGTTCGAAAACTTCTAGAATGTTCCAGATAGTTCGAAAATGTTCCAAAGCTTCTAGAATGTTCCAGAAAGTTCGAAAATGTTCGAAAACTTCTAGAATGTTCCAGAAAGTTCGAAAATGTTCCAAAGTTTCTAGAATGTTCCCGAAAGTTCGAAAATGTTCCAAAGTTTCTTGAATGTTCCAGATAGTTCGAAAATGATTCAAAGCTTCTAGAATGTTCCAGAAAGTTCGAAAATGTTCGAAAACTTCTAGAATGTTCCAGAAAGTTCGAAAATGTTCCAAAGTTTCTAGAATGTTCCCGAAAGTTCGAAAATGTTCCAAAGTTTCTAGAATGTTCCAGATAGTTCGAAAATGTTCCAAAGTTTCTAGAATGTTCCAGATAGTTCGAAAATGTTCCAAAGCTTCTAGAATGTTCCAGATAGTTCGAAAATGTTCCAAAGCTTCTAGAATGTTCCAGAACATTCGAAAATGTTCCAAAGTTTCTAGAATGTTCCAGATAGTTCGAAAATGGTTCAAAGCTTCTAGAATGTTCCAGATAGTTCGAAAATGTTCCAAAGCTTCTAGAATGTTCCAGAAAGTTCGAAAATGTTCGAAAACTTCTAGAATGTTCCAGAAAGTTCGAAAATGTTCCAAAGTTTCTAGAATGTTCCCGAAAGTTCGAAAATGTTCCAAAGCTTCTAGAATGTTCCAGAAAGTTCGAAAATGTTCCAAAGCTTCTAGAATGTTCCAGAAAGTTCGAAAATGTTCGAAAACTTCTAGAATGTTCCAGAAAGTTCGAAAATGTTCCAAAGTTTCTAGAATGTTACCGAAAGTTCGAAAATGTTCCAAAGTTTCTAGAATGTTCCAGATAGTTCGAAAATGTTCCAAAGCTTCTAGAATGTTCCAGAACATTCGAAAATGTTCCAAAGCTTCTAGAATGTTCCAGAAAGTTCGAAAATGTTCCAAAGTTTCTAGAATGTTCCCGAAAGTTCGAAAATGTTCCAAAGTTTCTAGAATGTTCCAGATAGTTCGAAAATGATTCAAAGCTTCTAGAATGTTCCAGAAAGTTCGAAAATGTTCGAAAACTTCTAGAATGTTCCAGAAAGTTCGAAAATGTTCCAAAGTTTCTAGAATGTTCCCGAAAGTTCGAAAATGTTCCAAAGTTTCTAGAATGTTCCAGATAGTTCGAAAATGTTCCAAAGTTTCTAGAATGTTCCAGATAGTTCGAAAATGTTCCAAAGCTTCTAGAATGTTCCAGATAGTTCGAAAATGTTCCAAAGCTTCTAGAATGTTCCAGAACATTCGAAAATGTTCCAAAGTTTCTAGAATGTTCCAGATAGTTCGAAAATGGTTCAAAGCTTCTAGAATGTTCCAGATAGTTCGAAAATGTTCCAAAGCTTCTAGAATGTTCCAGAAAGTTCGAAAATGTTCCAAAGCTTCTAGAATGTTCCAGAAAGTTCGAAAATGTTCCAAAGCTTCTAGAATGTTCCAGAAAGTTCGAAAATGTTCCAAAGTTTCTAGAATGTTACCGAAAGTTCGAAAATGTTCCAAAGTTTCTAGAATGTTCCAGATAGTTCGAAAATGTTCCAAAGCTTCTAGAATGTTCCAGAACATTCGAAAATGTTCCAAAGCTTCTAGAATGTTCCAGAAAGTTCGAAAATGTTCCAAAGTTTCTAGAATGTTCCCGAAAGTTCGAAAATGTTCCAAAGTTTCTAGAATGTTCCAGATAGTTCGAAAATGATTCAAAGCTTCTAGAATGTTCCAGAAAGTTCGAAAATGTTCGAAAACTTCTAGAATGTTCCAGAAAGTTCGAAAATGTTCCAAAGTTTCTAGAATGTTCCCGAAAGTTCGAAAATGTTCCAAAGTTTCTAGAATGTTCCAGATAGTTCGAAAATGTTCCAAAGTTTCTAGAATGTTCCAGATAGTTCGAAAATGTTCCAAAGCTTCTAGAATGTTCCAGATAGTTCGAAAATGTTCCAAAGCTTCTAGAATGTTCCAGAACATTCGAAAATGTTCCAAAGTTTCTAGAATGTTCCAGATAGTTCGAAAATGGTTCAAAGCTTCTAGAATGTTCCAGATAGTTCGAAAATGTTCCAAAGCTTCTAGAATGTTCCAGAAAGTTCGAAAATGTTCGAAAACTTCTAGAATGTTCCAGAAAGTTCGAAAATGTTCCAAAGTTTCTAGAATGTTACCGAAAGTTCGAAAATGTTCCAAAGTTTCTAGAATGTTCCAGATAGTTCGAAAATGTTCCAAAGCTTCTAGAATGTTCCAGAACATTCGAAAATGTTCCAAAGCTTCTAGAATGTTCCAGAAAGTTCGAAAATGTTCCAAAGCTTCTAGAATGTTCCAGAAAGTTCGAAAATGTTCGAAAACTTCTAGAATGTTCCAGATAGTTCGAAAATGTTCCAAAGCTTCTAGAATGTTCCAGAAAGTTCGAAAATGTTCGAAAACTTCTAGAATGTTCCAGAAAGTTCGAAAATGTTTTAAAGTTTCTAGAATGTTCCCGAAAGTTCGAAAATGTTCCAAAGTTTCTAGAATGTTCCAGATAGTTCGAAAATGTTCCAAAGCTTCTAGAATGTTCCAGAAAGTTCGAAAATGTTCGAAAACTTCTAGAATGTTCCAGAAAGTTCGAAAATGTTCCAAAGTTTCTAGAATGTTCCAGAAAGTTCGAAAATGTTCCAAAGTTTCTAGAATGTTCCCGAAAGTTCGAAAATGTTCCAAAGTTTCTAGAATGTTCCAGAAAGTTCGAAAATGTTCGAAAACTTCTAGAATGTTCCAGAAAGTTCGAAAATGTTCGAAAGCTTCTAGAATGTTCCAGAAAGTTCGAAAATGTTCGAAAACTTCTAGAATGTTCCAGAAAGTTCGAAAATGTTCCAAAGTTTCTAGAATGTTCCCGAAAGTTCGAAAATGTTCCAAAGTTTCTAGAATGTTCCAGATAATTCGAAAATGTTCCAAAGCTTCTAGAATGTTCCAGATAGTTCGAAAATGTTCCAAAGCTTCTAGAATGTTCCAGAAAGTTCGAAAATGTTCGAAAACTTCTAGAATGTTCCAGAACATTCGAAAATGTTCCAAAGTTTCTAGAATGTTCCCGAAAGTTCGAAAATGTTCCAAAGTTTCTAGAATGTTCCAGATAGTTCGAAAATGTTCCAAAGTTTCTAGAATGTTCCAGATAGTTCGAAAATGTTCCAAAGCTTCTAGAATGTTCCAGATAGTTCGAAAATGTTCCAAAGCTTCTAGAATGTTCCAGAACATTCGAAAATGTTCGAAAGCTTCTAGAATGTTCCAGAAAGTTCGAAAATGTTCGAAAGCTTCTAGAATGTTCCAGAAAGTTCGAAAATGTTCGAAAACTTTTAGAATGTTCCAGAAAGTTCGAAAATGTTCCAAAGTTTCTAGAATGTTCCAGATAGTTCGAAAATGTTCCAAAGCTTCTAGAATGTTCCAGAACATTCGAAAATGTTCCAAAGTTTCTAGAATGTTCCAGATAATTCGAAAATGTTCCAAAGCTTCTAGAATGTTCCAGATAGTTCGAAAATGTTCCAAAGCTTCTAGAATGTTCCAGAAAGTTCGAAAATGTTCGAAAACTTCTAGAATGTTCCAGAACATTCGAAAATGTTCCAAAGTTTCTAGAATGTTCCCGAAAGTTCGAAAATGTTCCAAAGTTTCTAGAATGTTCCAGATAGTTCGAAAATGTTCCAAAGTTTCTAGAATGTTCCAGATAGTTCGAAAATGTTCCAAAGCTTCTAGAATGTTCCAGATAGTTCGAAAATGTTCCAAAGCTTCTAGAATGTTCCAGAACATTCGAAAATGTTCGAAAGCTTCTAGAATGTTCCAGAAAGTTCGAAAATGTTCGAAAGCTTCTAGAATGTTCCAGAAAGTTCGAAAATGTTCGAAAACTTTTAGAATGTTCCAGAAAGTTCGAAAATGTTCCAAAGTTTCTAGAATGTTCCCGAAAGTTCGAAAATGTTCCAAAGTTTCTAGAATGTTCCAGATAGTTCGAAAATGTTCCAAAGCTTCTAGAATGTTCCAGAACATTCGAAAATGTTCCAAAGCTTCTAGAATGTTCCAGAAAGTTCGAAAATGTTCCAAAGCTTCTAGAATGTTCCAGAAAGTTCGAAAATGTTCGAAAACTTCTAGAATGTTCCAGATAGTTCGAAAATGTTCCAAAGCTTCTAGAATGTTCCAGAAAGTTCGAAAATGTTCCAAAGTTTCTAGAATGTTCCCGAAAGTTCGAAAATGTTCCAAAGTTTCTTGAATGTTCCAGATAGTTCGAAAATGATTCAAAGCTTCTAGAATGTTCCAGAAAGTTCGAAAATGTTCGAAAACTTCTAGAATGTTCCAGAAAGTTCGAAAATGTTCCAAAGTTTCTAGAATGTTCCCGAAAGTTCGAAAATGTTCCAAAGTTTCTAGAATGTTCCAGATAGTTCGAAAATGTTCCAAAGTTTCTAGAATGTTCCAGATAGTTCGAAAATGTTCCAAAGCTTCTAGAATGTTCCAGATAGTTCGAAAATGTTCCAAAGCTTCTAGAATGTTCCAGAACATTCGAAAATGTTCCAAAGTTTCTAGAATGTTCCAGATAGTTCGAAAATGGTTCAAAGCTTCTAGAATGTTCCAGATAGTTCGAAAATGTTCCAAAGCTTCTAGAATGTTCCAGAAAGTTCGAAAATGTTCGAAAACTTCTAGAATGTTCCAGAAAGTTCGAAAATGTTCCAAAGTTTCTAGAATGTTCCCGAAAGTTCGAAAATGTTCCAAAGCTTCTAGAATGTTCCAGAAAGTTCGAAAATGTTCCAAAGCTTCTAGAATGTTCCAGAAAGTTCGAAAATGTTCGAAAACTTCTAGAATGTTCCAGAAAGTTCGAAAATGTTCCAAAGTTTCTAGAATGTTACCGAAAGTTCGAAAATGTTCCAAAGTTTCTAGAATGTTCCAGATAGTTCGAAAATGTTCCAAAGCTTCTAGAATGTTCCAGAACATTCGAAAATGTTCCAAAGCTTCTAGAATGTTCCAGAAAGTTCGAAAATGTTCCAAAGTTTCTAGAATGTTCCCGAAAGTTCGAAAATGTTCCAAAGTTTCTAGAATGTTCCAGATAGTTCGAAAATGATTCAAAGCTTCTAGAATGTTCCAGAAAGTTCGAAAATGTTCGAAAACTTCTAGAATGTTCCAGAAAGTTCGAAAATGTTCCAAAGTTTCTAGAATGTTCCCGAAAGTTCGAAAATGTTCCAAAGTTTCTAGAATGTTCCAGATAGTTCGAAAATGTTCCAAAGTTTCTAGAATGTTCCAGATAGTTCGAAAATGTTCCAAAGCTTCTAGAATGTTCCAGATAGTTCGAAAATGTTCCAAAGCTTCTAGAATGTTCCAGAACATTCGAAAATGTTCCAAAGTTTCTAGAATGTTCCAGATAGTTCGAAAATGGTTCAAAGCTTCTAGAATGTTCCAGATAGTTCGAAAATGTTCCAAAGCTTCTTGAATGTTCCAGAAAGTTCGAAGATGTTCGAAAACTTCTAGAATGTTCCAGAAAGTTCGAAAATGTTCCAAAGTTTCTAGAATGTTCCAGAAAGTTCGAAAATGTTCCAAAGCTTCTAGAATGTTCCAGAAAGTTCGAAAATGTTCCAAAGTTTCTAGAATGTTCCAGATAGTTCGAAAATGTTTCAAAGCTTCTAGAATGTTCCAGAAAGTTCGAAAATGTTCGAAAACTTCTAGAATGTTCCAGAAAGTTCGAAAATGTTCCAAAGTTTCTAGAATGTTCCCGAAAGTTCGAAAATGTTCCAAAGTTTCTAGAATGTTCCAGATAGTTCGAAAATGTTCCAAAGTTTCTAGAATGTTCCAGATAGTTCGAAAATGTTCCAAAGCTTCTAGAATGTTCCAGATAGTTCGAAAATGTTCCAAAGCTTCTAGAATGTTCCAGAACATTCGAAAATGTTCCAAAGCTTCTAGAATGTTCCAGAAAGTTCGAAAATGTTCCAAAGCTTCTAGAATGTTCCAGAAAGTTCGAAAATGTTCGAAAACTTCTAGAATGTTCCAGAAAGTTCGAAAATGTTCCAAAGTTTCTAGAATGTTCCCGAAAGTTCGAAAATGTTCCAAAGTTTCTAGAATGTTCCAGATAGTTCGAAAATGTTCCAAAGCTTCTAGAATGTTCCAGAACATTCGAAAATGTTCCAAAGCTTCTAGAATGTTCCAGAAAGTTCGAAAATGTTCCAAAGCTTCTAGAATGTTCCAGAAAGTTCGAAAATGTTCGAAAACTTCTAGAATGTTCCAGAAAGTTCGAAAATGTTCGAAAGCTTCTAGAACGTTCCAGAAAGTTCGAAAATGTTCGAAAACTTCTAGAATGTTCCAGAAAGTTCGAAAATGTTCCAAAGTTTCTAGAATGTTCCCGAAAGTTCGAAAATGTTCCAAAGTTTCTAGAATGTTCCAGATAATTCGAAAATGTTCCAAAGCTTCTAGAATGTTCCAGATAGTTCGAAAATGTTCCAAAGCTTCTAGAATGTTCCAGAACATTCGAAAATGTTCCAAAGCTTCTAGAATGTTCCAGAACATTCGAAAATGTTCCAAAGCTTCTAGAATGTTCCAGAAAGTTCGAAAATGATCCAAAGCTTCTAGAATGTTCCAGATAGTTCGAAAATGTTCCAAAGCTTCTAGAATGTTCCAGAACATTCGAAAATGTTCCAAAGCTTCTAGAATGTTCCAGAAAGTTCGAAAATGTTCCAAAGCTTCTAGAATGTTCCAGAAAGTTTGAAAATGTTCCAAAGCTTCTAGAATGTTCCAGAACATTCGAAAATGTTCCAAAGCTTCTAGAATGTTCCAGAAAGTTCGAAAATGTTCCAAAGCTTCTAGAATGTTCCCGAAAGTTCGAAAATGTTCCAAAGTTTCTAGAATGTTCCAGAAAGTTCGAAAATGTTCGAAAACTTCTAGAATGTTCCAGAAAGTTCGAAAATGTTCCAAAGTTTCTAGAATGTTCCCGAAAGTTCGAAAATGTTCCAAAGTTTCTAGAATGTTCCAGATAGTTCGAAAATGTTCCTAAGCTTCTAGAATGTTCCAGAAAGTTCGAAAATGTTCCAAAGCTTCTAGAATGTTCCAGATAGTTCGAAAATGTTCCAAAGCTTCTAGAATGTTCCAGATAGTTCGAAAATGTTCCAAAGTTTCTAGAATGTTCCAGAAAGTTCGAAAATGTTCGAAAACTTCTAGAATGTTCCAGAAAGTTCGAAAATGTTCCAAAGTTTCTAGAATGTTCCCGAAAGTTCGAAAATGTTCCAAAGTTTCTAGAATGTTCCAGATAGTTCGAAAATGTTCCTAAGCTTCTAGAATGTTCCAGATAGTTCGAAAATGTTCCAAAGCTTCTAGAATGTTCCATAACATTCGAAAATGTTCCAAAGCTTCTAGAATGTTCCAGAAAGTTCGAAAATGTTCGAAAACTTCTAGAATGTTCCAGAAAGTTCGAAAATGTTCCAAAGTTTCTAGAATGTTCCCGAAAGTTCGAAAATGTTCCAAAGTTTCTAGAATGTTCCAGATAGTTCGAAAATGTTCCTAAGCTTCTAGAATGTTCCAGAAAGTTCGAAAATGTTCCAAAGCTTCTAGAATGTTCCAGATAGTTCGAAAATGTTCCAAAGCTTCTAGAATGTTCCAGATAGTTCGAAAATGTTCCAAAGTTTCTAGAATGTTCCAGAAAGTTCGAAAATGTTCGAAAACTTCTAGAATGTTCCAGAAAGTTCGAAAATGTTCCAAAGTTTCTAGAATGTTCCCGAAAGTTCGAAAATGTTCCAAAGTTTCTAGAATGTTCCAGATAGTTCGAAAATGTTCCAAAGCTTCTAGAATGTTCCAGATAGTTCGAAAATGTTCCAAAGTTTCTAGAATGTTCCAGAAAGTTCGAAAATGTTCGAAAACTTCTAGAATGTTCCAGAAAGTTCGAAAATGTTCCAAAGCTTCTAGAATGTTCCAGAAAGTTCGAAAATGTTCGAAAACTTCTAGAATGTTCCAGAAAGTTCGAAAATGTTCCAAAGTTTCTAGAATGTTCCCGAAAGTTCGAAAATGTTCCAAAGTTTCTAGAATGTTCCAGATAGTTCGAAAATGTTCCTAAGCTTCTAGAATGTTCCAGAAAGTTCGAAAATGTTCCAAAGCTTCTAGAATGTTCCAGATAGTTCGAAAATGTTCCAAAGCTTCTAGAATGTTCCAGATAGTTCGAAAATGTTCCAAAGTTTCTAGAATGTTCCAGAAAGTTCGAAAATGTTCGAAAACTTCTAGAATGTTCCAGAAAGTTCGAAAATGTTCCAAAGTTTCTAGAATGTTCCCGAAAGTTCGAAAATGTTCCAAAGTTTCTAGAATGTTCCAGATAGTTCGAAAATGTTCCTAAGCTTCTAGAATGTTCCAGATAGTTCGAAAATGTTCCAAAGCTTCTAGAATGTTCCATAACATTCGAAAATGTTCCAAAGCTTCTAGAATGTTCCAGAAAGTTCGAAAATGTTCCAAAGCTTCTAGAATGTTCCAGATAGTTCGAAAATGTTCCAAAGCTTCTAGAATGTTCCAGATAGTTCGAAAATGTTCCAAAGCTTCTAGAATGTTCCAGAACATTCGAAAATGTTCCAAAGCTTCTAGAATGTTCCAGAAAGTTCGAAAATGTTCCAAAGCTTCTAGAATGTTCCAGAAAGTTCGAAAATGTTCGAAAACTTCTAGAATGTTCCAGAAAGTTCGAAAATGTTCCAAAGTTTCTAGAATGTTCCCGAAAGTTCGAAAATGTTCCAAAGTTTCTAGAATGTTCCAGATAGTTCGAAAATGTTCCAAAGCTTCTAGAATGTTCCAGAACATTCGAAAATGTTCCAAAGCTTCTAGAATGTTCCAGAAAGTTCGAAAATGTTCCAAAGCTTCTAGAATGTTCCAGAAAGTTCGAAAATGTTCGAAAACTTCTAGAATGTTCCAGAAAGTTCGAAAATGTTCGAAAGCTTCTAGAATGTTCCAGAAAGTTCGAAAATGTTCGAAAACTTCTAGAATGTTCCAGAAAGTTCGAAAATGTTCCAAAGTTTCTAGAATGTTTCCGAAAGTTCGAAAATGTTCCAAAGTTTCTAGAATGTTCCAGATAATTCGAAAATGTTCCAAAGCTTCTAGAATGTTCCAGATAGTTCAAAAATGTTCCAAAGCTTCTAGAATGTTCCAGAACATTCGAAAATGTTCCAAAGCTTCTAGAATGTTCCAGAAAGTTCGAAAATGTTCCAAAGCTTCTAGAATGTTCCAGAAAGTTCGAAAATGTTCGAAAACTTCTAGAATGTTCCAGAAAGTTCGAAAATGTTCCAAAGTTTCTAGAATGTTCCCGAAAGTTCGAAAATGTTCCAAAGTTTCTAGAATGTTCCAGATAGTTCGAAAATGTTCCAAAGCTTCTAGAATGTTCCAGATAGTTCGAAAATGTTCCAAAGCTTCTCGAATGTTCCAGAACATTCGAAAATGTTCCAAAGCTTCTAGAATGTTCCAGAAAGTTCGAAAATGTTCCAAAGCTTCTAGAATGTTCCAGATAGTTCGAAAATGTTCCAAAGCTTCTAGAATGTTCCAGAACATTCGAAAATGTTCCAAAGCTTCTAGAATGTTCCAGAAAGTTCGAAAATGTTCCAAAGCTTCTAGAATGTTCCAGAAAGTTTGAAAATGTTCCAAAGTTTCTAGAATGTTCCAGATAGTTCGAAAATGTTCCAAAGCTTCTAGAATGTTCCAGAACATTCGAAAATGTTCCAAAGCTTCTAGAATGTTCCAGAAAGTTCGAAAATGTTCCAAAGCTTCTAGAATGTTCCAGAAAGTTCGAAAATGTTCGAAAACTTCTAGAATGTTCCAGAAAGTTCGAAAATGTTCCAAAGTTTCTAGAATGTTCCCGAAAGTTCGAAAATGTTCCAAAGTTTCTAGAATGTTCCAGATAGTTCGAAAATGTTCCAAAGCTTCTAGAATGTTCCATAACATTCGAAAATGTTCCAAAGCTTCTAGAATGTTCCAGAAAGTTCGAAAATGTTCCAAAGCTTCTAGAATGTTCCAGAAAGTTCGAAAATGTTCCAAAGTTTCTAGAATGTTCCAGATAGTTCGAAAATGTTCCAAAGTTTCTAGAATGTTCCAGATAGTTCGAAAATGTTCCAAAGCTTCTAGAATGTTCCAGATAGTTCGAAAATGTTCCAAAGCTTCTAGAATGTTCCAGAACATTCGAAAATGTTCCAAAGCTTCTAGAATGTTCCAGAAAGTTCGAAAATGTTCCAAAGCTTCTAGAATGTTCCAGAAAGTTCGAAAATGTTCGAAAACTTCTAGAATGTTCCAGAAAGTTCGAAAATGTTCCAAAGTTTCTAGAATGTTCCCGAAAGTTCGAAAATGTTCCAAAGTTTCTAGAATGTTCCAGATAGTTCGAAAATGTTCCAAAGCTTCTAGAATGTTCCAGAACATTCGAAAATGTTCCAAAGCTTCTAGAATGTTCCAGAAAGTTCGAAAATGTTCCAAAGCTTCTAGAATGTTCCAGAAAGTTCGAAAATGTTCGAAAACTTCTAGAATGTTCCAGAAAGTTCGAAAATGTTCGAAAGCTTCTAGAATGTTCCAGAAAGTTCGAAAATGTTCGAAAACTTCTAGAATGTTCCAGAAAGTTCGAAAATGTTCCAAAGTTTCTAGAATGTTCCCGAAAGTTCGAAAATGTTCCAAAGTTTCTAGAATGTTCCAGATAATTCGAAAATGTTCCAAAGCTTCTAGAATGTTCCAGATAGTTCGAAAATGTTCCAAAGCTTCTAGAATGTTCCAGAACATTCGAAAATGTTCCAAAGCTTCTAGAATGTTCCAGAAAGTTCGAAAATGTTCCAAAGCTTCTAGAATGTTCCAGAAAGTTCGAAAATGTTCCAAAGTTTCTAGAATGTTCCCGAAAGTTCGAAAATGTTCCAAAGTTTCTAGAATCTTCCAGATAGTTCGAAAATGTTCCAAAGCTTCTAGAATGTTCCAGAAAGTTCGAAAATGTTCGAAAACTTCTAGAATGTTCCAGAAAGTTCGAAAATATTCCAAAGTTTCTAGAATGTTCCCGAAAGTTCGAAAATGTTCCAAAGTTTCTAGAATGTTCCAGATAGTTCGAAAATGTTCCAAAGCTTCTAGAATGTTCCAGATAGTTCGAAAATGTTCCAAAGCTTCTAGAATGTTCCAGAACACTCGAAAATGTTCCAAAGCTTCTAGAATGTTCCAGAAAGTTTGAAAATGTTCCAAAGTTTCTAGAATGTTCCCGAAAGTTCGAAAATGTTCCAAAGTTTCTAGAATGTTCCAGATAGTTCGAAAATGTTCCAAAGCTTCTAGAATGTTCCAGAACATTCGAAAATGTTCCAAAGCTTCTAGAATGTTCCAGAAAGTTCGAAAATGTTCCAAAGCTTCTAGAATGTTCCAGAAAGTTTGAAAATGTTCCAAAGTTTCTAC